>JAEIHY010004791.1:0-15674 GCA_018904565.1 Drosophila tsacasi
TACTGACCGTTGAAGTTAGAATATGCAACTCGTGTTACAGTTTTGCTCGTCAGTGTATCTAAAAAGGTGTAAACTTCCAGTTAATAGGCCTTGTTTTGAATTATACTAATTTTTATTGAATAAGATATTTTTCAACACATTTAACACATTTTTCCTAACCTTTTTTTTCACTGTAAAAGGCCTGAACTGTAATTCATTCAAAGCACTCTCTTTTCTCTTCTCTCCAGCACCCAAACATGGCTTTAAATTTTGTATATAGCTTAATGCGACCTCCACTTTCGCTCCAACCCCCAGTACTTCCCGTAACTGGGACAACTGCGATTTGTGCCTCTGCATCCGCCAACCGCCAGTTGCCACTCCCATGCCCATTCCCATGTCCATTCCCTGTGGCAGCCATAGCCATATCCAGGCAGTCGCATACATGGGACTGGGACAATAGTGGTCCATGTTTATGGCTTTGGCTTTAGCTGTGCTGTTGCTGTCGCTGAATGCCTCGCTATTGGCATTGGTCAGCTTTGAGTAAAAAAAAGGGGGAATACATAGGGGGACATGGGGTCCTTTTTCGGGGAGCGGAAGAGAAACTATTGTAAGCATCGACAAAGATTTACGAGTCGCATTTATGAGGAAACTTTGGCCTGGACCCGTCCGACTGGATGAGTAATGCCTGCTTTGTAATTGCCGCCATACATCAATTGTTAGCAGCCAATTTGGCAATCGATATAAAAAAATACGCGTGCGATGACCATTAACACATAATCATCGCCCCTGGGCAGCGGAGCAAATCAAACGGCGCTCTGCCGATGGGCAGTAAAGGCCAGAAAGGACCTTCATTAAACTGCCGGCAGAAGGCCAGCCAGCCAGCCATGTGTGTGAGTGTACCGTTGAGTGTCCTTCGCATCAAGGATGTGCCCGCATACGCATTCGGATTCGTATTCACATTCACATTCACATTCGCTGCCGCATCCGCATACGCATCCTTGTTTGTGCCGTCGTGTAATCGCAAATAATCATCCACTTAACGTCATGAAACTTTATGCCGGAGATGGTCCAGCGCCAGCCTCTTAACTTTGGACTAGGACTGCTTCTTGTCCTCCAGGCTACGACTCCGGGTATGGCGGGGACTCTTATCCGGCCCCATCTGCTTCCATGTTATGCCCCTTGGAGTCAGCATAAAGTGCCCGGGACTTGGACATGGACAGTGCCAGTCATAATAATGTTTATTATAAGCTTGCCGGCCATCGAGCACATGCAAACGGCTTGTTTGTGCACGGAGAGGAAGTTTTGGAAAATTATACTACATGGTGTAATATATAATATTAATGTGTATCTATAATATAATTGTGTAAAATTAAATATAGAAAATATTTTAAACATCGATAAGTATCGAAAAATATCATCATTATCGACAACGTTTTTGACAAATCTTAATAAACCTCTTGTTTTTTTTTTATTGATTTTATTTTTAATACCCTTTCTATAATTTTTTCAATGATACTTTAAGCGATAAATCTATCAAAATATAGATTTATGGCGCATATATCGGAAGGTTAAAATGTCGTATTTTCTGACTTCCCTACTTTTGATTTCGAAATAATTGGAAGCTAGGTTAACATCTTAATCAGTTCAAGAAGTAAAAAAAAAGTTAAATTCTCTAAAAACTCAAATAAACTTCACAGACATGTCCCATATCCTCCTTTTTTTCGCTGTGCACCCACCCAACCACAAAGGACACGAATGGCCCTAAACCACTGGAGTGGCTGGTGGGCTGTGTATCTCTGCTCTTGACAAGTGAAATGGGTAGCCCGGTCGGGTATTTTTAGAGGCACTCGTTTGATTGGCCCACAAACAATCCCGGGCGTCACATCAAACGTGAATCCTGCGGGCGCCCCGAAGTATACATATGTAGGTGTCCTGTCCCTCTTAAAGGCCGCCTTAAATTTCTCCAGTCAAAGGACCAGAGTAGTAGAGGAAGTGAAGCCATTTCTGGCGCATCCTGGCCGACGGCGAACATCCTGCGCTGTCGCGCTGCAGCGGCCAGGAATTGTAAATTTTTGCTGGTCGGCAAACAAAAGCGCAGCAGGATGTGCAAGCCAAACAGTTGCTGAATTTTATTGTCAGTGGATGTGTATATATGCAGCCAAAGGATGGCCTCTTCCTTAACTGTATCTGTATCTGTGGCTGTGGGTGTATCTGTATCTTCTTCTGGTTTTGTGTGGGAGACCGACCCAGTGCAGTAACTGTGGCTTTTGCCTCGATCCCCGGCTAATGCTTTTAACTGGTTCGTTCGCTTGGCTTGGGCTCAATAGATTTCTTTTTGGGCAAATCGAATGACCAACAAATCAAATAGCGGAAAACTTTTATTTTGGTAAAGTTTTCGCTCGCTCGCTTCCGTTCGCTTCTTGGCCATCTTGGGCCCCATAAATAAGTTGGCAAATTGCATGCTTCGCTGCCTGATCTCTCTTTGGTTTCTGGGTTTCTGGAGAGGATTCCGGATGGCAGGGCATGAGCAGCGAATCGGGGGCACTGCAAAATTGATGGCTGTGGCCCCTGTGTAGCAGTTGCGGTAAATCTGCTGGCCCTTTGGGCGGTTTGCTTCTTGTTTCCTTGAACTCTGACCAGCAAATTGTATTTATGCGTTAATTATTTCATTAACGCCCCATTGAGTCCGCCTCCTTGCGGTCGGCTCTACTGCCTCCGCCTCAGCCTCCGCCTCCGCCTCCGCCTCCGACACCCCTCTCAAATTATTCCAGCCTATTGCATCCAACTGATTTTGATTCTTGGCCAGCCGGGCGAAGGCGTGGCCATGGTTGAGCAATCGATTGGAATTGAAGGGTCCTCATTAAGGGGACAGATGGCCAGTGGCGGCGGCGGAATCTCGTGAGCCGTGTCCAAATGTATTTCAATTAAAGGAGGGATCGCCTCTGGGAAAACGCTTTCCTTGGAGCAATCAAGGAATTTTAATTCCTCGAGAGGAATTTCCTCGAGAGCTTGTGTCAAGTAATTACATGCCATTAGGGATACAAATTACTTGGGATTTGCTTTAAGTTTCAAGAGATATTTTTAACAGACTCTGTTCATTAATAACTATTAATTGTGATTTATAAAACCCCTAAAAATACATTCTGCACAATTTTAGATACTTAATACTTAATTAGCATTCCCTGAAAGACCGGAAATAAGCCCCCAGCAATACCTTTACACTCTGCCTCGATGATAACGCACAATTTCTGTCTTTTAGCTACCCCTGAGCTGGGGCAGCACCTTCGGAGAGCAGGTAAAAATAAGCTGAACATCAGGTGTAAGTAAATGAAAGACCGAGTTGGAATAAGGGGAAAGTGAAACGCCAACATGAGCAGCTCATAAAAACTCAACAAGGCGGAATGTTTAGGTTTAAGTGGGCGTCCTCCTGCCTCCGCCTCCCAGAGGGTGGGATGGGGAGATTTACTGCCACTGGAATGAAGCCGCCTGCATGCCGGGGCATGCCCTGCCTGCATTTAGCTAATCCACAAGTTTAGCACAACAAAGGCAAAAGGCAAGGCGAACGCAACTCAAGGTCCTGGCGATGACGATGACTACCAGGGGAGGAGAGCGAGAGTGTGTGGAGAGTGGAGGGCAAGACCTCCGTAAGTGGATGTGGAACGACTACGACTACGACGACGATGACTACTTGACAGTCTTGGCTCGGCTTTGGCTTTGTTTCTGAGCTGGCTGCATCTTAAATTTCTTGTCGCTTGAATTTTCAGTGCTCTTTCTCTCTGACCTGCTCGCATATGTAAATTGATGGCTTTGTTTGTCTTTCGGGCTCAGCTCCAAATTCGTAAATCCGTTGAAAATCCTTTTTAACTTTTAATGATGGGGCCTGTGCTGTGCTGTGCTGTGCCAGGCTAAAAGTGGGCCAATGTTTTCCCATGGGATTTGCGTAAAGTATCTGCTAAAAGCTTTCCCCATTCCCGCTGCTGCCAAAAAGGCAGCATGCTAACCGCATCGACATCGACATCAACACAGCCTGCCTCCTTATCCTTAGCCTTGCGACCATTCCCATCCCCTCCTCTCTTACTCTTACCCAGGAGTCAACATCAATTTCGTTTTCATCAATTTTGGTCTGAGCAAAGTGCTGGAGACGGTGGCTGCTCCTTGGAGCCTCGGTTTCGGATGCCAACTTGGCCGAGAATGAGGCCAAGAGAGGAAGGAGAAGCCAGCAAGGAGCAGAGAGGACTACGGAGAATGGAGAGCGTAGACTGGAGAGAAAACTTTGATAACTGGCAAGGAATGCTCAACTTAGTTTTCATTAATTTGTTGTTCTAGTTGGTCCACTTATAAAAAGTTGGCTTAATCTTTTGCCTCTCAGCACAGACTGCACATTTATCCGTGTTGTAAGGATAGCTCCAATTCCTGGGATCTTTATTTTCCTAATTGAAATGTTTATAGAAAAGGGAGAGAATACAGTCGGAGTTGAATTTTGTAAAAGTTGTAAAGGGAAATTATGAAAATATAGGAATTATTTCAACATACTTTAATTAAAAGAGCGAGGTATTACTCTTATTTTAGAACTGTTTCTTGAGTACCTTGTTAAGCAATTTCGTTACTATATAACTTTATAAGTACGTAAATATTTGTTTAGGTATTTCCTTTAATAAAATCAATAAAATCTGCTTTGCTTACTTCATTTTTAACTTAAAAACCTAATAATTCCCTAAGAGGAAGCCATAAAGTCCAAGCAATTAACCACAGTACTGAAAACAAATTTCGGTTTTATTTTCCCCAATCAATTTCTGAATTTCTGTATAATTCCTTTCATGCTCGATTTGTTATTACACCTTTTTGGCACTCCGGAGAACATAAATTTTTAATTGGGACTCCACGTTTTCGTTGCTGTGGCGCCAGTTAGAAATTCGAATCAGTAATTTGATTTTATATTTGATTATACGCCCAAGACAAATGCTAGCAATTATCCAGGCGAAGACGAAAAGGTAGGAGAAGGCACACACACTTACACGCACTCACTCACACCCCGAGTATCGTTTCCTGCCAAACAAGGACACCCTCACAGAATCTGAAGCACGTGCGCAAATTATCTTCAAGGCGAGCGCCTGAATAAAATAACAGCTGCAAACAGGCGACGCATAAACAAATGACGACGAAGGCAACACTTCTCTCTCTCTCTCTCTCCCTCTCTCGGTCTCTTTGTATCTGTGTATCTGGCAAATCCATCCCATCGCACCCAGCATATAGCCTCAGACTAAACTCATTAATTATCCAGCAGGATGTGGAGCGGGCCAGGATGCAGGATAGTGGCCATGAATACGCCATTGTATTTGTAATCAACTTTGCCAATGAGCATCAAATATGCTTTATGTGCCTTTCGATTGTTCGTCCTGCCTAATGATGGGCCGACTTAGCACAAATGATTTGCCATCAATAGCTCTGGTAATTTATGGTGCCAGGAAATGGAGTATATGGGAAACATTTCCAGGAGAGGAAATAGCCACCTGGAAATTGACAGGGTTTTCGGGTTATTTTAGCTAATTGGGGGAGAGTTCTGAAACACAGAGAGACCTTTTAGAAATGTATATAGTTAACTTGCTAAAATATTTACATTAATTATAAATTTACTAATGAATAATAAATTCAATTCAGATACGACTTAAATATACTTCACAGCTTATAGTTTAACATCTTCTCTCATTTCCCTCACTCTTACTTCTCCCATTTTCATCTCTAAACCAGCAATCATTGATCAAAGTTTCAAATGTCCAACTTTAAGATAGCCTATGCCTGTCGTTATTGTGGCAATATAATCGGCTGTAAGTCAGACAAGGCAGGTGAGACGCCCTACGATGTGCTGCTGACGAGGACCTACAACTTGATACACGCGAACAGGATCAGGGTGACCTCGAACGGGGAGACGTTTCGGAATCTGCACTGCTCCAAATGCCGCCTGGAGCTGGGCCTTGAGTGCCTGGCCAGTGAGAAGGATACCGTACTGAATGGAATCAATCTCCTCCAGAAGGTTCATCTGCTGGTATACGACTCCTATGAGGTGCCATTCGAGCTTCCACCACAAACCGAGTCACAATAAAGTTGGCAGAGAACCATTAACTATTTAGAGGTGTCTGGCTCGTGTTTGACAAGGTTGCCATTGCCATGTCTGCCGTTGACATAGTCCCCGGGGTCCTTCGAACTCCTTTGACTCGTCGTCGTCGTCGTGTGCTTGACTTTTACACTCGCCTGTCACTTCGGAATGTTTTGGCAAGCGTTAAAATCATTTGTTTGACTTCTGCGACTTCTGCCGGAGAGCATTAATCAAAATCAATCCAAGCGTATTTGTTGCCAATGGATGCCGGCGTGTAACGTGCCAGACGACGCCATGCGTCAGTTGTCGGCGGGACACATTCCTCCCAATCCCAGTCCCAATTCCAATTCCAGACCCACAATCCAAGGGAGCTCTCTCTGTGCCAGGCACCACGTAAAAATGCCAAAAGCTGCGCTGAAGCCAGAATAATTTGCACTCGGCGTTTGGTGACAGTTGGGCGCCAGTTCCTGCCACCCAGCGGAAATTAAAGCGCTGCCAGCTGTCTTCAAGTGGGGTTCCCCCATCTATATCCCCCTCTTTTCCCCCCTATATCCCCCTCTATATCCCTTTCTATATCCCTCTCAAAGGCAAAAGGCATTTTAATGATTTTAATTAACTGCATGTTTGCGAGTAATTACAACGGCAACAATGCAATTACGGCACATGTACAGTGTGCTGGCTGCCCATAAACAACAGGACCGGGTCAGAGGGCAAGGCCAGCTGGCCGGCCGACTGGCTTTTGTCTCCTCTTGGAGGAGGGCAGCCTGCCCTGCTCCTCTTCTGGCTTTGTGACACACCTCGGATGACAGAATAATTACATGCCGAGCCACCCAGGCCCCCGCCCCAGCTCCTGCCAGCTCAAGCGCAGCAGGAGGCTATTCCTGGAGAGCCTTGACAGGAGTAGTGCATCATCCGAAGAGGAGCATGGCTGGCGATGGAAAATCAGGCTTTGAAAGGGTGAATTTATAACATTGAGTGTGCCGAAAAACTATATTTTCTATGAAATTTTGCAGACTTTAGTGATTTCTTATGTCATTTAAGGCTAGTTTACCTCTATAAAAAAGCCAAAGCAGGCTCTTAAATAGATAATTACCACTATACATATTTTTTCAGTATTATAAAGTTTACCTTTTATATTTCTAGCAAGTTTTAATTAAATATTGTTAATTTTAATTCAAAAATTCTACGAATAATAATCCACAAAGCTCTAAAAACAATACAACTTTCTTTCCTTAGAACCCCGACAAGTCGTCTTAGTTTATTTAAAGAAATAAAGACCTGCCCTACCCACCCTGCCTTCCCCCTCCTATTTTCCAATGGCGACGCCCTTGACCTTGGCTCTTATTACTAATACGACATGTGGCCCCGCTGCAAGGTACATGTGTAATTATAGCCAGCAAATGTCCTGTCGCTGTCCCTGAGTGTCACCGATGCCGGGCAATACTTGTTGCTCTTTGCTGGTTACAAAAACGGCAGAGAGGGGGTAAGGGTAGAGGGGGAACGGAGGACAAAGGACAAAAGAGGATGTGGGTGGGCCAGAGCAGCCGGGGCTGCCATTGTGTGCTCAGTGACCGTAAATATCCAAGTAATTTTCTGCAATTTTTCTACGCTGCCAATTGATTTATGGCTTGCTGCCGTTATGGCCTCCCATTTGCAGTGCCGCCCCCCTCTTCCTGTGTCCTGTCTCGTCCTGCCCGCCCACTTTGCTTTGTTTGCAAAACAAAAGGCAAGCCAAGTGAGCGTTGTCCTTCCCACAATAACAACGAAAACATCACCGGGAGCAGAACCAAAGCAGCGACAAAAAAGCGGCAAAAGGACGACTTGTATGCATGCCGAGCCTGTGGCTGTCAAGTGGTCGCCAGTCGCCAATGGCCAGTCGCCAAGCGCCAAGTTTTTTACGCAGAAGAATATGCAAATATGTGAGTTTTTATTGAAAACAATTATTTAAGTATTTGATTTTAGATTTTTCTGTTAAATTTAGTGATTTTCTAGGGCTTACAAATATTATTTAAATTAATTTAATACTTATATTTCTTAAATTTTTCTCTGGGTGCATGCAAAAATGTGTCGCCTGTCGTCTGCTGCCAGTGGGATCTTTGGGGGTTTGTCAGTATGTCTCCCCTCCTTAAATCCCCAATCGTGGCCCTGCATGAGGCGTGGCCATTTGTGTCGCTTAACAAGAAAATTCGTTTAGTAAATTTCATTTACATTTCTACATGTCGAACAGCAAGTAGAATGAGTAGCAAAAAATATATATAATATAATATGGTATATTATATATGGAATAAATAAGTAAAAATAATTTGCCTGGGTAAGTGATACATTTTTTATGCACTTCCCACTCGAAAAACTCCAGGCGGCGGCTTAATAAGGCGTTGCGTTACTCATACGCCACGTGGGGCCCCAACAAGGACCGTCGTGTAATGTGAACCCGATGAAGGATGGAATTAAGTCCCGTGGAGTGGGTGTAAACTATTTATGCATGTACATACGCGGCTCCAACACGATTTTCCCCATGCACTTTCCCCACATGCAAATGGAGTAATTTGATTTTTTTTCCCCCGGACCTTGGCTGGAGGAATTCACTCTCTGGGGGACTGAGTGAAACCCACCCACTAGCACCAGCAGCCTTTCTGGGCTAATGGATTGTCAAGTGCAGCCCAAGTTTTCACTAATCAATCGATACTTTCAGCTCGAAAGTGATACAAGTCTTGAGTAGCAATCTGGCAAAGAGCCAGAGATGATTGAAAGGTCATAAGTTGATTATTAAGTGAATGATCTACAAATTCTTTTAGTAAATAAATTATATAAATATTCTCTACAGTAAACCTCTATTTTATTTAATTCAATCATTTGATTTAAGCTTTCTTTAGCAATTTAAACAATGTAAACATAAAACCCAATCATTCCCACGTAACCATCTTCCTTATAGCCGGAGTTAATTGGTCCTAGTGCTTGCCACTGCAATTCTCATCTATTCTTAAAGCTCCAATTAATTTCTGAGTACCGCAGGTTGCGTGGCAACCCTGGCAAACTATGGCCCCTTTCGGCAACGGATCATGTAACATGTTTATGGCCATCTAGTCAACTGCAGCCATATTTTCATCTCATTTCAGCCATGTGCCGGGAGCCACATATACTGCACTGCAATTGGAAGGAAATTATGTTTAATTTGTAACTGGAAAACTATAATAATCTTTACTATATTTGTTATTTAAATAAAGAAAAAGGTGGACT
The DNA here is from genome assembly GCA_018904565.1 of Drosophila tsacasi. NCBI lineage: Eukaryota > Metazoa > Arthropoda > Insecta > Diptera > Drosophilidae > Drosophila > Drosophila tsacasi. The sequence continues at coordinate 9,311 of JAEIHY010004791.1, forward strand.
GACAATGAAGTTACTTTAAAGTTAACTTAAACCCTTAAAAGTTGTATAGTTTTAGAAAGAAAGCAACTAACTATACGGTTAATCCTAAACATTTAAATATTTTTAAACTTATGATTGTTTTCTGAAGTCAAATGTTATATTTAAACGTTCTAACAAGTATGTACTTTTCTTTAAATAAATTTAAAAAATCGTTAAACCACTTTTAAACATATATTTCTTAATAATCAAATTTATAGATAACTTCAAACTAATTACAGACTTTTCTCCGAGTATAGACACTCCCTACTCCTTCCCTAGAACCCGTGCTAGTTGGGTCGTAATTTCAAACCGTTGCACTGACCGCAGGCAGCTGTGGGAGGGGGGTCCCGGGGGGCAGAGGGTTATCCGCTAACCGCACCGCAGAAAACGCGTCGTGTTGACCTTTTGCGAGCTCTAGGCCCCTAGGCTCCTAGGCTCGCCATCTACGAAGGACATTAAAATGCAAGTAGTGCCAGTGGCCGCGCGGGGAGAAAGGGGAGAAAATGTGCATTTGGCTCATTTTATGTGCAGATTTTTGTTCAGTTTTCAGGGCTTTATTTATGGCTCCCCGGGGTTCACACAGACACACATGCAGCAGCAGCAGCTACCTTGGAGATTTACGAGCGGAGTCTTATTAAGCATAAATTAGGATCTGTCTCGTCCCTCTCGCTCTCTCACTCTGCCGCTTTTTCGCAGGCAATTTCCTTTTCAGTGAAAACGAAATCGAATTTAGTCACTTTGAAGTCACTCAGCTTAATCGCATTTACAGCAATCAAATGTAAACACACACAGCCCCTAAAATCCTGTTGAATGATGGAATACTTGATTACCTATCCATCCCATTCCTTCGGCGGCGTTCAGGGTTGGGAAATACTTTAAGCAATGGCCCCGAAATGAGTGGAATTTTCACGCTTCACCACCATTATGTGAACCAATAATGTATGCAAATCCAATTTAGCGCTCCATAAGCTTTATTAGATGCCAAAAGTTGACACGCGCCATGCGTTTGATGTATACACATGTACATACATATGTCTAGGTCTATGCCGCCTGATTGATTGATTGACAAGCCAACATCGCCATCGAATGACAAACTGAGCGATTAATGTAACCACTGTAATTTCAGTTAGTGGGCGAGCCCAGAATTGTCAGCAGGTGAAAGTGGCTTTCACTGAATCGATTCGATTGCTTTTTGGGATTACATTTGACTTTTTCCTTGACCGCTGACTGATTTCTTTTTGACCATAAACTTGTCACACTTTCTAGGTGTTATTACAAGGATCAAAACTGGGTGGAAGGAATTACATGTAATGCTCTCCGGGCAGAAAAATAGGGTTTTATTAAGGCCTACATAGGGTTTAATTTGTTGGGAAAACTATGGGTAACCTAAGGCTTTATTTTTAGAGCTTATTTATTCTTTAATTATCCGGGAATATAATAAATTCATTATATCTAACAAAAATAATCTCCTAATTACCCAACTTGTTAACATAAATATAGCCACAGAAGGTTTATTTTAGCTGTACACAAATATTTGCATTTAACTCCTGTCTGTTGACGTTTAATTCCGGTTTTTTATTCCCTTTCCAGGTAATTTAATTTATGTTTTATATGCCCTACCTTTGTGTCCGATCAAATGTACCCTAATAAATTAAATTACCAATTGAATCCTTGGCAAATCCCATAAAGAATTTAACTAATTTCGGTGGCTTCTTTTCGGTCTACATGCAAATTTAGTTTTGGGGGCATCAGTCAATCAGCTTGATCCTCCGAATTTGCTTATTATAATCATCATCCATCATTCGGCATATATGTAGTTAGTGGGACGATTAGATATATCTCTGGGTATCTCTGGGTATTTGCCAGCCTCCTTGGGGTAAACCAATTTCAGTGTTTGCTTATTCATATGGCGGGAAAGAGGCTGTCCCAGCACATATCCTACGTGTCCTGCAGGTGCAGGCGGGCAATAACAACAAAGGAGAGTCGAATAAACTTTACTCGGATGCCTCCTGATGATGATGTACGACTGTAAAGGGGGGTCGTTCACAAAGGCAGCGGAAAATGAGGCCGGAGCCGGAGCCAGAACTGGGGCCTTGGGTCGGCATTATCATTCAACCCATATCCACAAACACACAAGGCACGTGATGGGATGGCATTATCATGTGAATCACTGCGAAAAAAAAGAGGTACTTTTTGTATAAGAATTTTTTTTAGACTGAAAAGAAATATTTAGGATAACAGAAAGGTTACTGTAAAGGCTAAGTGGCATAATGTATCCTAGACAATGTGTTATTAATATGGGAAGTATTTTTTTTCATTCATTTTTTGTTTCCTCTATATTTTTTTTAGTGCATCTACTGCTGCTCCTGCTTTCTGCTCCCGTCCTCCGGCTGCTGTTGCGCAAAATCCAAACTAATAATGACATTTTGCGAATTATTCCACATCGCAGCCTGCTTGACACACTGACACTGAACCGGCGAGGAGAAGCAATAAAAGCGGCAGCGGCGAGATGAGAAAGGCGACAGGAAAGAAGGGAGAATAAGGAGTTCAAGGAGCAGGAGCAGGAGCAGTGGGGGACCAGGAGAAAGAGCAAGAGCAAGAGCAGAAGGAGGACCAGGAGGAAGAGCAAGACCAAGAGCAGCATCACAAGACTGAAGGCTGCAACAGGAGCAGGAAGCTGCTGGTGTAAAATTTATTTGCTGCCAGGACCCGTCACGTTTTCCAGCATGTGTGTGTGTGTGTGTGGGTGTGTGAGGGCCATAAAATTTCCCATTCGAAAGGAGTTCGCACCCAGCCGAAAAACGGGGGAGAGGGCGAAAAGGATATTACCCATTGAGAACGACTGCCAGGAGTTAGGAACGTGCTTAGATAAGTTTCCCTGGGAAAGGGTATCCCTCCTTCGAATCCTTTATTTTTCGTCAAGTATCTTCGCCGGCGAATGAAAATGTTGCCCCGCTTTCATTGAATTTATTATCCTGCTGATTGCGTAACATTTATTCATGTCAATTAGCCTTGGCAGCAAATGCAAAAATGCTGTTGATGCAGCCGCCCCTCCCCTCCGCCCGGCTACGAAAATTCTTGGACAACTTGTCAGTTGCTTGTTTGGCTTGTGCAACATTTTTAGATTGCATAAAATGCCTCTCATTTGCCACAAATTGAAAAAGGTAATTTGTCACAAAGTGAAATGGCCTTGAGAAGTGGGAATTCAAGGCAAAAGCCACAGTCTGAGTTCCTTTTTTGATTAGTAAAATAACTGAAGACTCAAGGAATTTATGGCATTTTCAAAGGAGAATTCATATTTTATGAAAAAGATAAAGACAAACTTCCAAGTATGTCTGTCTATGGTTGCAAACTTAAATACAATTGTTTTAAATTGAATTTTAGAGACATTTTGCTTTAATTGCAATATGTTGTCTAGACTAAGTTGACATGTGAACATGAATATTTAATCTGATTTAATTTCTTAGGCTCCTTTTTCGGCAGGAAATTAAGTGTTAGTAAAGCCTTTGACTCCAATTATGTTATGGAACGGGGTTAGTAAGAAAGTATGTATAATGTATAATAAACAATTATATCAAGTCTTAAGTCTTAAGTTTACTGTATTTAACATGCTCAGATAATTAACCTTAAAGGAAACAAAGTTGAATGTTTCCTTTTCAAGGGAATCCCTTACAGGTTCATTACCTTAGCATACCATTCAGAGCACGCAGATAACTAATGGCTTTTAAATTGATAAAATTGCATTTACCGAGAAATGCAGATTAATGAAACACCAAGCCACTTGTTGGCAGCCATTTACCTTCGAAGCTTTGAAACCTACAACTGCTGTTGTTTCTCAACAACCCCCTTTGCGTGGGCAATTCCCCTGAAGCCTCCAGGGAGCTAGTCAGCCCTTTATTTTAATTTAGCTGCTCCAACTAATGGATTCGGGCTTACGTAACTGTGACTCCAACACTTTGGCCATAATGCGGCACTGGGCCATCTAACCTACAGCAATATATATATCCCAGGGTTCCGCACCCTGGGTGCTTGGAGCTCGTTGGAGCTCCATGGTTCTCCATGCTATATTGTGCTGCAAAAGACTTAATTTGCATTTACAGCAACACTCTGCACGTACGCAACTAACTATATATATATATATAGTTTGGGGGGAGCCGATGGGGGTATGAGCATTTTATATACATGTATAGTACATGTTGCCCGGACCCTGGGCCACTATTGTTGTGTGTACGTGCAACGGGGCGGATGAGAATGTTGCCTATATATAAATTAAGTATACGCAGTGCAGCCCCTCTGTTATGTCTCATTTCTAACACTCGCCAGGGCAGGGCACCAGCTTTCTCCTCCTGAAACTGCCAACTGAGCCAAAGTCTCTAATGACCACTTTGAGGGTTTTAAAATGGGCGACAGTCAGGCAGCGGCCACATAAATAACATGAAGAAGAGAAACGTCCTGCTCTTCGGCTCCTTTTTTCGCCCTGCTGCGGCCGGAATGAAATTAACTTATTCATTAGCAAATGGCAGCCCGGGGGCCCGTCTTGTATCTACATGCTAAAAATATACACATTCATACACATAGTTACCCAGATATATGCAAATTTGTGTGTGTGTTTATGTGTATAAACTGTTTGCAGCACTTTTCAAAGGCGCTAAATGTCAGACACTCTCTACACCTTGGTGTGTGCCCCAAGCTGTCCTTTATGCTGGCATACTGAGCGTATGCGTTATGTCAGCAGTCCCTTGATTTTTAAGCTTTTATAGGGTGTTAATTCTGGTTATATGGCATATACTTTGCCTCAACTTTGAAGCTGAAAATAACATAAATAGATCTGTGACTATTTTATGTGGGTTTAATGTAAGTTTAAATCTATTTATAGCCTGTTAAATTTGCATTTGTTAGAAGGTCCTTCAAGCTTACTCACTGACTTTAAAAAATAATTTCCCTTCACAGCTTCGTATTTTCTTTTTTTAAGAACTTTACCTTTCCCTTTTCTATTTACTGAGTACTCTCACAGTCCTCACTTACAAGCACTCTCCCCGAGCAACCTTCGACAAAGTTTTCTTTCTTGTTTTTAATTAAAAAACATTTTCATTGCAAGGTGCAAAATGGCTGGCAAATTGCATGGAGAACACAAGGCAGGACCGGCAGCAGGACTTCGGGCGCCATTTTGAGTTGTTGGCTTAACGAGAGAGACACCACTACAGTGGCAGTAAGTCCACACCCACACCCACACCCGCACACTGATTGAGTAAGTGACTGCGTTTTGTAGTTAGCTGGGCATGTCCTTTGGGTTTCGGCTTGTGTTTCTTGTTTTGTTTTTGAACAACAGCAGTACTAGAAGCAGTACCAGCACCAGCACCATCACCATCACCAGGAACAAAGCAAGAAAAAAAGTTTAATTAAGTTTGCTGCTCCTGGTTTATTTTTAACTCAAGTTGTTTTGCATACAACTGCCGTGAGTTTTGACAGCTGCCCGTAATTTATAAGGGCATTTAGTTGCACATTTTTTTATTCATATGAAGGGGGCTTAAGGACGAAACTTTTCCAACTCATATATATGAAGGAGATTTAAAAATAATAGGGGTTTGGCTCAGTATATTTCGTTTTAAGCTTAAATATAGTTTTCATTTAACTTTGGCTAGGGGTATTTTCACAGATGTATGGTGAGCTAAGGATTAACTATGAATTGAAAAGGGGAAATCGAGGTGTTTTTTTAATTTTTGGGAGTAAATTTTTGTTATATCAAAAATTAAATATATGTATTATACATGAAAATTATACACAGCAGCCAATACTGCTATTTAAAAAGTTAGCTCTGAGTTTACAACCATTTTGCTAGCATTATACAAATAAATAAATAAATAAATGACTTAAGTAAATACTTATAGAAATTCGAGGGCGATACAGAAAAGTAAGCTAAAAAATATATTAAAACCGATTTATAAAATATTAAAAAAAATGTACAATGAATTTGAAACTTAAAATTATTAATTGCATATTCTTAAACACATTTTTAAGGGTTTAAAAAAATCCTAGGGATTTCTTGATCACCAACTAAATATTATAATATCATATTAGTAAAGTAAATAACTTAATAACTTAACTTATCAGCTAAGCGAGTATGTTATTTATTCTTTTTGAAATATTATTAAAAGTATTATTAATTTTTTCCAAATTAAGAAGAAATGAAAAAAAAACATATTCATATTTTTACTAACTAACTTTTAAGCATTTCCAATTAAGTGGGCTTAGTGTGATATAACTGGACTGGGGTGAGCTGAAAAACTTTAAATTAGATTTGTTATCAATTTGACAGACAGGTTGAACCGGTCCGCAATCTCCTTTT
>JAEIHY010004792.1:0-10722 GCA_018904565.1 Drosophila tsacasi
GTCAGAATTTGCTTTTCAGTGCCAACATTTTAAAATATGGGCTGAAATTAAAATTGAAAAAAAATTTATTTCGATATTATATTCCAAAATTTGTATTAAAACCCCTCCCTTGGATGATTCCTGCGCACGGACCTGATAATAGAGTTGATATAGCCATGGTTAGTCAACCTTTGGAGAATTTTGTCTTCAAAATTACTGCTAGATGGCAGAAAATATATATAAATCTACACTTTATATTAACATAAAAGTCGATATACAAATCTATATTCTAAAGATGCAATATATGAAAAAAGACAAATAATATAATAGATAACTTTGTTTTTATTTCTTGATAATATAATAATAATATACATTTAGATATATTTTAAAATTTGATAAAATTTTACATTTAAAATACTGAGCGTGATATTCTTGTCGATATATCATATCGTATTTTTCATTTAGTATACCTCCTTAGTGCAAACATAAACTCGTTCTAATTACATCCAATTTTCGCTTTCTTTAATCCCATCACAGGTGATTCGGGACCTGCAGAGCAATAAATGCAAGGGCTTCGGCTTTGTCACCATGACAAACTACGAGGAGGCTGTGCTGGCCATACAATCGCTGAATGGCTACACTCTGGGCAACCGGGTGCTTCAGGTCAGCTTCAAGACCAACAAGAACAAGCAAACGTAATTATTAACCAAGTTGGCTGCTGTTGTCAATGCCAATGCGGCGGCGGCGGCGTTGGCGGCCAATGGTTTGGTCCTACACAATCATCATCACCACCACAACCAAGGCGGCATCGCTAGCAACATAAACATCAACAACAACAATAGCTATCAATTCGGCAAATACCACAACAGACAGCACAACACCAGCAACAATAGCAATGTGAACAAACAGCTAAGCAAGCAAGCGACCTCGACCAGCAACAAGCAACAATCAATAATGCCGCCACCCAAGAGATTAGCCAGCAACACTGCAGCAACGGCCACAGCAGCAGCAGCGGATCTGGCCATTGCAACACCTCCCAACAACAACAGCAGCAGCAGCAGCAGTCACACGCTGTCCAACGGAGATGCCGCCTCCTCCTCGTCGTCGAGCAACATCCTGAAGACATCCACGAAGTTCATTTACAACAAGCCGCAGAATCACTACGAGCTGCTGCAGCAGCAGCTGCAGTTGCAGCAGGAGTTCGCGCAATTCCTGACCAATGTGGCCAACAGCGCTGCCGCAGGCACCGGAGGAACGCCCAACAACAGCAGCTCCGCCAACAGCTCGGTGAACCAACGCAACGGGGGACTCGGAATAAGCGCCAGTACGCCTGCTGGCGGTCTTTCTGGCAACAAAAACAGCAGCAACAGCAATGGCTACATGCCCTCCTGGTCCAATTATTTCTTTTAAAGGCTTAGTTTGGTTTTTCATCAGCCGACGCCCATGAGTCCATTCATCCTAAGGTCCAGTTTGTTAAACAATCATGCGAACCCTTTAAGTTAATTTCCCTTTTGTAGCTTTTAATTTTGTTTAATTCTTGAGTTACACGCAAACTACAGAAGAAGCGCCTTCACTTTTGTTACTTCATCATCGAAATCTTGAATTTTTTCCAATGTTCATCGTTAAGTTATTCACGGCCATGTTTAAATATGTAGATTATAATTCCTTTTCGTTTATATATGACTTGTAGAACACGTCTAGTCGCCTCTCGGAAAGAGAATAGCTTCCAGAAGAAAAGATAATGGGAAACAGAAAAGGTAAACAGCTGTAGTTAAGTTTTTGTTTGATGTAGAACAAAGATCGTACACACTCTACGGATATTTTTAAACAGAGAATAAAATACAAACAATTTGAGGGCATTTGAAGAGCCAAGAATCCACCAAAGAAATGAAAAGAAATATGACAAATATTTAAGCTATAAATAAAGATGTATAAAAATGAGGAACGAAACAGAACTGAATGATGCGTAAATTTTGCAAATAGACATTGCAGAATAGGAAAATAAATCATACACAAAGCAAAAAACAAACAAGACATGCATAATATATATGTTTATGTTTTCTATATATTTAATGTACAACTTTTGCTAAAAATAAACGATGTATGCATATAAAATATTATAATCGAACCTTTTTATTCTTATCTAGACATTTGTTAAGCATTGTTCGCAGTAACCCTTACACCTAGTCCTCAGTATATATGTTACTCATTAAGGAGTGTCACGGAACTCGCTGTGGACTTGCAATTTTAATTCCAAGAGTTTGCTTAAAAAAATTACAATTACAAAATGCATTGCATACTTTTCACACCTCTTCAAAAAATTCAAAATCAAAGCTTCAGCGATTTCTGTGGCCCCTCTCCCTTTACTTGTCCTTTAGTATAACTGATAGACTCTCTAAATCCTGGTCAAGTGCCAGAGAACCGAAAAATTGAGTGAGCAAAATATGATGGAAGGGCAACAAGCAGAGCTGAAAGATGATGGCAACAGCATCCATGAGAGAATTTTTCAAATACAACGAATAAATGTTTAAGAAAAATTTAATGAAAACCAATGAGAAATTGAGAGAATACAGAAGAAGATGAGATGTATCAACCAACGATTGTGTAAGGCTTAACCAAAATCCAGCTAAGATATCTAAGCACGCCGCCACTCAAATCGAAGATAATGAAGAACTGAAGATAAAGGATCAGAACAAGTCCCTCCCTTAGAAAAAATTATGAAATCAAAGCGAGATCAAAAACGCGCGTTTCAGCCTAACGAATTTGTTTAAGCCCAAACTCACAGCAATAACGTAAACTAAAGAAAAAGAGAACAAGTTAAACAAATTGCCAAACTAAATATAAAACAATATTTAAAGTAAATAAATTGACAGTTATGAATTTCAAATTAAAATTAAATTCAGTTGATTGAAAGCCGGCGAAAACGGAGACAGTAAGGGATAAGATAAGATATGATTGGTGCTTAACAGATTTCCTTCTAAGCAAAAAGGGATTAACTGCAATAGAATCCCTAAAGGATACAAAAATCGTATTTCTGGACACAAACACTTTAATTTTAATAATTAATTAATACATATTTTAAAAATGTTTAATAGCATATTATTAATTTTAGTTCAATTTCAACAGACCCGCAATTGAGATAAGAAAATATCGCAGTGTTACACACGACATGAACTATGCTATATCTTTCTATATATAAAATCTATAACTATTTATATTAAAAAACTATTACATATGATTAACAATATATTGATGTTGTGTATTGCAAATTTTAAATGTTCATACATACAAACATACCAAGAAAATTACGATGGAAACTTAACTTATTCACGGCAAGCATTAACATAACAAAAGGAGAATCCATTTTCATGTATACGTCAAGTAAATTTATTGCATATACTATTTAAAACTAATTACCACGAACAAATTATATAGACATACGAGCATAAAGCGTTACGATTATTAGGTGTGTACGTGTGTAGTGCATAAGGCTCCAGCGGCGGCTTAATCTTCCCAACACCCAACTTTAACTCCTACCAACTGCGAGCGAGCCAAGGACTCCGAAGCAGATCCTTGCCCCCAACACTAGTGTGCGTAAAAGCTTGACTGAAAAATTACATAGAAATTCTGGCTTTTAAGCGGTAAATTAGGAATAATAATACCTTCCAGTAAATCTCAACAAAGCAAGTTCAACAAATGGAAAGAAAATAATATTCTGTAAAGAGAACAAACACCAAGATGAAACGTTTTTTATACAACAATGTAGACGCAGGCGGAGGAGTTGAGGCACAGTTTTTTGTGCATATTTGTGTGACACAGAGGAATATGTTTAGCCAAAACGCAGATTCCAGGCAGAAACACAGGCGCAATAGCAACTGTAATTTGCAATTGAGAGGCAACAATGAATGATAAGCATGAACAACAACCAAAAAGCAATCGATTATATACATTTTTTAAGAGGGAAATGTTTTATAAATGATAAATATAAAAAAAAAACGCAAGAAAACCAAGAAAGTATTTTAAAAATTTAAATATATACATGAACACTATATATACAATATATTATATATACATACATATTATAAAAATGGGTATGGTAACGAACAAAAACACCGCACAATAATATACAAAACGAAAACGAACCCGAAACGGATATAGAAACTGAGAAATGAGGAGACGGGACATACGTAAGAATTCAAATTCCCAAAGGGGATCCCCAGAAAGTAAAACTAAACGTGCAGAAAAGACTAAAGAATCGAGGAAACTAAAGAAACAAACGAAAGGACGAGGCAAATTTATAATTTTTACATGGTAAACGCAATAATGTTAACATTTAACGAGAATTACGAGGACAGTATATAGAAAACAAAAGGCATATCTTGAATACAAAGGATTGATACCAGTGTATTGAGACAACAGGATCTCAGAGAAGAAGTGGAAAACTATACTAACCAAATAAAGAACAAGAACAAGAAGTTACCAGAAATTTTAAACTAAACAAGTGAAAGGCCTAATTAACGCTACACTTTTATACTTTTACACCAAAACAAACGTACGAGGCAAAGGCGACCATGTTCGTCGTTTTTCTGGAGGCACCTTCGCGTTTTGAAGCCAATAAGGTTGTGCAAATGCCTGCAGATCTGGCCGGATCTGGGACAGGAACCGGAAGTCTGCAGTGCGCCCTCTTTAAATGTCTGTTTCTCTCACACACAGATTATCCTCACACAGCAACACTCTCTCTACCCATCTCACATAGTAATGTTGAATAGGCACATGGAAGTCGTTGTAAAAAGTCGAACCGATGCTGCTAATCAATGATTATTAGCTAACGATGGCGCTCTTAAGAGTAGCTTTATACAACAACTGGTGCTGCTCCGGGCAGGATACACTATTGAAATGAAAAAGAGCAAAAGCAATACAGATCTTGTAGCGGAAATCGCATCCCCAATCCCTAATTTACACCCGAGAGACTTGTAGAAAGCTTTCGTGTGTTGACTTCTTTCCTTGTTTCAGCTATAGTAACATCCTCCTCCACAAGTTCCAAATATCGAGCACAAAAAACAAGGAAACGAATACGAAACCCATTTTGAAATTCGAGTCATCATCCAGTAAGTTGCGAAGGGAAAGACGCTCTCTCTATATATGTTTAAAGATGTTCAAGAAAGAAAAGAGGAAACACTCAAGATATATATTATAAATTAATTAAAACCAAATCTTAGTCAAAAAGAACTTAGTCAAAGGTACTAATTTTAAGCACTATTGTTAAACGCAACTCAATGGCATTAAAAATGGAAATGGAATCACTCTTTAGCCAAAACTGAAAAGATATATGGAATCTTAACTCAACTCAGAACTCTAGTGGCATTCGCTCTTTCAAGCTCAAAAACATAAGTTAACGAACATGTATTTAATTCCACATAACAGATTATAATTAATAAATTCAAACTCATTTATATATTTGTCTATTGGGTTAGCCTTGGCTGAGGCATTAGCCACATATTACGTATATATGGAAACTATATGCATATGGAAGGTTTTTTTCTCGTCGTTATATATACATAGTCGAAAAATATTGGTGGACAGTATCGCGTATTGTAGTAGCAAATATGTATTTATCTTTAATCATCACAGAACAAGGTGGATAAACAATTATTCCAATTTAAATTACAAATGCATAAATTATATATTGAATTAATTACTGTCGAGTTCTCTCTCTCTCATATGGACACAAAACCTTAACGATTTCCTTCGAATTTTCATTCAATTAACTTAAAAACAAGCAAACAACACACAAGAAGAAACCGAAACCGAAAAACGAACTCACAATATTAAGTGCGGAATATGTCAAGCAAATTTATATAGCATATTTACGGTATTTACTCTGTGCAAGATTTATTAAGAATTAATTATACTTCATTATGAATTAATCTGAGAATTTACAAACAACAAACACACACTACACACGACGATCGATGAATGAAAGCAACAATTTATTCAAAATAAAGCTATGAAATGATGTGTTTAAATAGCGTTTTGTCTCTGCAAGATTTCGATTCAATAATTTTGGGCAGTCTTTGTGGGAATGAACTAACGAAACTTCCCCCCAAATCACAAAATATTGTCATAATATCTGGGTTAGTTTTATTTTATTGAAGGGGATACATGGCTAACATGTGTTCTATGATATATGTAGAATATAAAGCTAATTCAAGTCGATCCGGTCAATACTTTTAAAGACAGTAGAAGTTGTGCCCTCGTTTATATTTTCAATTGTTTTTTTCAATATTTTCTTCCATTTTGGTATTGAGTTTTTGACGCTAATGGCCTAAACGGCCATTTCCATCTGGATTTTTGGGTAGGGATTGTAATCGACTATCTCAAAGTCCTCAAACCGAAAGTCCTCAATGTCCTGCACCTTGCGCTTGATCACCAGCTTGGGAAACGGGCGCGGCGTGCGCTGCAGCTGCTCCTTCAGCGGCTCCACATGGTTTAGGTAAACATGCGTGTCGCCCATGGTATGCACGAAGTCGCCAGTCTTCAGACCAGTCACATGGGCTATCATGTGGGTGAGGAGGGCATAGGAGGCGATGTTGAAGGGCACGCCCAGACCCATATCGGCGCTCCGCTGGTACAGCTGGCAGGAGAGCTCGCCACGGTCCTGAGAGACGAAGAACTGCGCCAGGCAGTGGCATGGCGGCAGTGCCATCTTTGGTATGTCCAGGGGATTCCATGCAGACATAATAATGCGCCTGTCCGACGGATTCTTCTTTATCGTCTCGATTACCTGACGCAGCTGGTCGATGCCCTGGCCGGTATAGTCATCGTCGCAGGTACGATACTCCGATCCAAAGTGCCGCCACTGGAAGCCATATACCGGACCCAAATCGCCGACAGCACGCTCCGTGTGACCCAGTTTGTCCAGGAACTCCCTGGTGCTGTTCCCGTCCCATATGTGAACGTTTTTTGCCTGCAGAAGTTTGGCGTCCGTCTTGCCGGCGACGAACCAGAGTAGCTCTTCGGCCACAGCGCGGAAGAAGACACGCTTAGTGGTCAGTAGGGGAAAGGTGTCGCCACGCATATTGAAGCGCATTTGGGCGCCAAACACGGCCAATGTTCCCACCTGTGTACGGTCCATCCTGCGTTCCCCGTTCGCGATGATGTGGGCCAGCAGGTCCAAGTACTGCTGCTCATCCTTATTGACCGCCGGCGGCTTCTCTGCCGACTGCACCGAGGTCTCTTTCTGCTCCTCCAGCTTGAAGGGCGAAGGCTTGACCTCTTCTAGTAAGGCCGATTTATTTACCAAATCCATTTCGCAAAACAAACAGAAAATTAGGAGGGAAATAATGTAAAATTGCAAAACGGCGGGAAAAGTGTGGCCGGGAATTGTTCGCATGATTAATTGCTGGCCACACTGTCATATGAAAGTCTGATGGCGGTTAAAATCGATATATTATCGCTGTTAAATCGCTGACAATAGCGGCAGCGCTGGTTTTCCGAAGAGTTTTCGGTCCTTATCCAGCGCTTAAGGGTTTTCACACTCCGAAAATATCAGCAGTCATGGCAAGTTGAGAAATAAGCGCGATTATCAGTCTGGCAGCACGATCCCATTCATTTGAATTTTATCGATAAAATGGCAACGTCTTTTCATTAACAAATCTTTAAAGTTATTTTGCTTTTTTGTTCAGAAAATTTTGTTATCCGGACGCTTTCACAGGTAATACTTATTTTTATTATCATATTTTCATAAGGCATTTGTATTTTTATCTGAATTATGATGGTTTTATGGTCAGTGTTACAGATTTTCTATTTTTGATCAAACTTAAAAAAATAAATCGATAATTACAAAAAATATTAAAAAATATTTGCTTAATTTGGAGTAGAAGCAAATCTTTAAGTTTAATTTTTTTTTTCTAATATAATCGTGTAACCATTTCGACCTTTTTAATTTGAAATTCTAATTTAGAATTATTAAGATAATTAAAATGTTTGAAATAATCTCTTCTTTAATATCGTACAAGAAATAATAAGCCAAGGCCCCCTCATTAGGATTATTACGTTTAACACGGCCATTTTACATACAATTACATTTGCTTAAATCAAAGAATCTGCCCAAATTATACAGATCCAAGATGACAATAATGTTTACTTTATTAAAAATACAAAATTGGATGATCGATCTACAACAAAGTTATGTATTGGTACATCTCACGCTGAATACAAGAAAAACATCCAAAAAGTACAAACCAAAACGGAAAACACTTCGCACAGAGAGGATTGAAGTGCAATGCGAAACAAAAACAGAAACAAAAAGTGTATTTATGTATGTACATCCTAAATGTTGAAGAATACGGTGATTGGGCAATGGTCGCTTCCCAGCATTTGCTTGCGAATCGTGTGGTCCACTAGTTTGGGAAGAAAACGCTCGGACACAATGCAGTAGTCCAGACGCCAGCCCACGTTGCGTGCCCGCGCATTGGACATGTAGGTCCAGAAGGTGTAGGCCCCTTTCTGTTCGGGATACAGATGCCTGAAGGTGTCTACGAAGCCCAGGTCCAACAGCTCCGTCATCTTGTCGCGCTCCTCCTTTGTGAAGCCGGCGTTCTTGGTATTCGTCTTCGGGTTCTCCAGGTCGATGGGCATATGGGAGACATTCATGTCACCGCAGATGACCACCGGCTTGAGAGCGTCCAGCTTTTGGAGGTGCGCCTGGAAGAGTTTTTCCCAGCGCATTCGGGGCTCCAAGTTGACCAACTTTCGACCTGAATTCGGCACATATACATTGACCAAGTAGAACTTTTCGTACTCTGCCGTAATCATGCGTCCCACGCCGTCGAACTCCTCGTTGCCAATGCCGTACTCCACATGTATGGGCATGATCTTGCTGTAAATGGCAACGCCGGCGTAGCCACCGGACATGCACAGCCAATAAGGATGATAGCCCGGCAGTCGGGTCACCTCCTCAGGCAGCTGATCGTTGGCGCACTTGGTTTCCTGCCACGAATTTTTCAGATCAGTCTTAATTTGTGAATTTTTCCAATGGCTACCCTTACCTGTAGGCAAAAGATGTCCGGCTCTTCGAGATCCACCAACTGTAGACCGTCCTTCTTCAGCCAGGCCCTCAAACCGGCCACGTTCCAGCTGGAAATCTTTAAATTGAACTCCTTGTCGTCAGCCAGGGCAAAGGCGTCCTTATTCAATATCTCTTTGACACCGCCCTCTACGACTTTCTTGGCTTTCTTGGCTGCTGGAAAACATAAATTGAGCACGTTTTGCAAGCTTTTAAATACGGCAGCACCACCGCAACCGGCCTGCTCCGCCATACTCATACTTTTCGAGCCTTCCCCTTCCTCCTCATCCTCTTCGACGGCCTGCGCCTTGGCGACGACCCTTTTTCGGCTGCGAACTGTGGGAGTTAATAGATTTAGAATACCTTCGATTTGACTTATTACTATGTAGTTCCCACCTGGTTTGCTTTCAGCAATTTGCTCTATAGCCTCGCCGTTGTTCTCCTTTTCAACCGACAACTTCTGCCCGCGTTTCTTGCTGGGCGCGGCCGGTAGCTCATCCTCATCCTTCTTCTTTGCCCGCTGCTTAGTGGGCTTGTTGTTGACTTCGGCGCTAACGCCGTTTTCTGGAGCAGATTCCGCCGGCTTTGTCTTTTTTCCTCTTTTAGCGACGGCTGATTTGGGCGGAACTACTTCCGAGTCCCCAACAGCATCGACTTCGGCGCTAACGCCGTTTTCTGGAGCAGCTTCCGCCGCCGGCTTTGTCTTTTTTCCTCTTTTAGTGTCGGCTGATTTGGGCGGAACTGCTTCCGAGTCCCCAACTGCATCGACTTCGGGTCGTACAGCCATCGGCTTCTTGGTTCGTTTATTTGCCACTAACTGAGGCTCTGCGTCCGGTTCCTGCTCTTCAGCCTCAAGGGCAGCTGCGATCTCCGAGTCAGCCAGTCCCTTGACTCCGCGTATCCGCTTGGCAGCTGGCTCAGCTTTCTTTACCCTGTTCTTGGGGGCTGCCTGTTCCGACTCCTCTTTGATCGGTGGTTCCTTCTTGGAACGCCGTTTTGGTGGTTCAGCTGCCGGCTCCTCCGATTTCCCGCCATTCACTTCTGCAGAAGACTCTTTTCGCTTGCGGCCCCTTGCTTTTGGTTCCTCGACAACAGGGGTCTTCTCGCGCTTTGAGCGACCCCTAGACGGTTCCGGCGGCGCCACTTCCTCTGGGGCGGGAGTAGGCTCCTTCTTGGCACGCGATCGGGGCGCCTTGGCGGCTGGTGGATCAATCTCTTCCCTTTTAGTACTCGCCTTCTTGCCGCGTCCCTTCGGCTTGGCTTCTGCGACTTCTGCGTCTGTATCTGTATCCTTTGGCTGCTTCTTCTTGCCGCGAGCAGCTGCCGGCAACGGCTTCTCTGCTTCTAATTCGGGTTCAACTTCCGCAACTTCCACAGCTGGCGTGGCCTTAGACGCTTTCCTTGAGCGTGGCTTTCCCTTTGCCGGAGGTATGGCCTCGACTGCAGAGTCGGTCGATGGGTTTTCATGGGAGCTCCCATTTGGAGTGGGGTCAGCGGGTTCAGACACTGCCGTCTCCACTTGTTTCTTCACCGTCTTGGCGCGGGGCATTTCGCAATAGTGTGGAACGCGTTGAATGCTCTTCACAGACGCAATTGCATTTATTTTCAGAGTTGCCTTTCTTTTCGGAAGCCTGTCTGCGCCCTTCTGCTGACCAAAAACAACAAAAAAGACTCTG
>JAEIHY010004804.1:0-12890 GCA_018904565.1 Drosophila tsacasi
ATTGGTGTTAAGTTCGATTTCGGACAATTGTTCGTTTTCAAGATAATTACAAAAATGTAAAATATTCGCACGTGACACAGACGGAAGTCACTTTTTCGCAAACCACTTCAAGCTCTGATTTCAGCGATTTTAAGATTTTAATACAATTAATTTTAAGGTATTATATATCAATTCATCTCAATAATGTATTTGAGTTGACTCGAAAATATTAAGTAGTTTTTTTTTAATTGAATTTTAATCACTGTCGCACGCGACATTTTCTTCCATCCTACTTTTTGTGATGTTTTTACTATTTAAGTAAATCAGAAGTGTAAATGTGGTCTCTTTTGACTCTTTGCAATGTCCCAGTGATGATGGAAAGCAAAAGTCCCAGCATAGTTCCTCTGATTTGCAGATTTTTATCAAATCACAACATGATCTTTTTTATGGTGTTTTTCATCAAAATGATGAAAAATCGCCAGTTGCCTCGTGCAACTGTATTCGAATAATTTGAAATTTGTTTTAGAATATGCTAGAGGCTTTCAAATTTGATCCATTGGAACATTTCTTAATGTTACTATGTTAAAAATATGAATTTTATAGCATTCTTTGTACTTTCCAGAGAATTGCCCATATTGTATGTTCGTAAATATTGATACATATGCATACAGAAACTTTTGATATGGAAAACTATCGCATTTAATGTTTAAATGTCAACATATTATATTTAATTCATTTAACTTTCTATAGGATTATTGATTCTTTACAAAATACCAATGTATTACAAGTATACCTTGCGTAAAATAGGTAAAAATAGATTTTTAGTTGTAATAATAATGTATGTTTATTTATTGAATTTGTTGACAAGAAAATGTTTCATAAGATGAGTACACAAGTTTGATAAGTGATGGAATTGGGCGTGAGATAACCCGTAACTTAAGGGAACAGAAGAAAGTACGCAGTTGTTCTTGAAAAATACTTGCTCAACGCGGCGTCAAGTATTTGAAGAGATGTACGTGGAGAGAGAAAATTGTGAGTGGCACTTCAAAGCCTTCTGAACTCAGCATTTGTGATAATCTGTGATTACTTCTTACTGGTTTCTTCTTCTTGCAGCTTCTTACTAGTTTCTTCTTCTTTCAATTTGGTAAGGTAATGGTATGAGAAATGAGAAATGAGTGATGAGTGATGAGTGATGAGTGGAGTGTACATACATCTTTTTTTTGTCTAAGGAGTCTTCTTCTTCAAGGCGTCGAACGCGCTGTCTTGAGGCTTAACCACAGCCAAATTTTCACGCTTGGAAAACAGAATTTTTAGCGGTATTTCGTCCTCGCTCTCAAAATCCGACTCAATGTTAATGACATCAAATTTTGTCGAAGTCTTGCGCTTCTTGGAAGAGCGAGCAGGGCTCTGGCTACCAGTGGGCTTGACTTCTTGCGATTTTTTTGGCTTCGTTAAGGACGTTCCGGGCTCTGGCGTCTTGGGCAAAGCTGAGGCAATTATAGGTTGTTCTATGGTGTTGCAAATTGTGCTCATTTTGTTCTTCAGCTGATTTATGATGCCCTGTTGATGGCATTACGAGATAGAAATGATTAGAATTCAAGTGAACAGAGAAAAATTCATTGAGCTTACATTCTTCTCGTGCTCAAGTCCAACCAGTTTAATTTCCTTCTGCTTTAGGTCGTCCTGCAAGCCGGAAATCTTGTTCTGCAAATATGATCGTGCAATTAAAGAGTTTAGAGATTAT
The DNA here is from genome assembly GCA_018904565.1 of Drosophila tsacasi. Taxonomy (NCBI): domain Eukaryota; kingdom Metazoa; phylum Arthropoda; class Insecta; order Diptera; family Drosophilidae; genus Drosophila; species Drosophila tsacasi. The sequence continues at coordinate 1,724 of JAEIHY010004804.1, forward strand.
TCGTTGTCGGAGGAATGCGTATTACCTTAAGGTTATCCGTTAGCTGCTTTATTTCTTGGTCGAAAGCTGCTTTAGCAGCCAGAATGTCGTTGTCCTTCTGCTCATTCTCTGCTAGCAGGCTAGCATTGATCTTTCTTAGCTCCTCCAGCTCAGCCTCGAGACCTTGCATCTTGGCTTGCTCAGCACACGATTCCTTGTCCCGATGTTTGAGTGCAGTCTTGAGTGCATCTATGTCGGCTTGATAACGCTCTTTTTCGCCTTCGAACCCGGCTTTAAGCGCCTCGCCTTTCTGGATTTCCTTGATAAGATTTTCCTGTTCAGCTTTCAGGGATTGAGTTTGGTCCTGCTGCTTGTTCTCTAAATCTTTGATGAGTACCTCCAGCACCATGTGCTGAGCCTTGTACTTTTGGAGCTCTTCGCTCTGCTGCTTGTTACTCTCTGCTAGCTCGTTGATGTCCTTTTCTTTGTGGGCGACTGTGGCCCGTAGGACAGAGATGGTGTCCTACAACAAAAAGGTTAATTACATAAGGTTGTGCCTCCCTTTTAGGAATAATAACTTGCATTGTATGCGACATTTTCGGCCTTCAGTTCCGGCAATTCCTTGCTGTAATCTTCGTTAATGTCAATCAGTACGGTGCGAGCGGCCTCTAGCTCTTGAATGCGCTCATTGAGGAAGTTATTATTTGTTTGGACTGTTTGAAGCTCATTTGCGATTATATCGTTCTGCAACTGCAAGGCTTCGTAGTCCACTTGGCGCACCTTGAGCTCATTGCACTCCTGAGTCATTTTCATTAATTTGTGCTCTTGCTGGGCATATTGACGCTAATAACGAATGGAAAAACGAGTTGAGAGAATCGGGGGTGTGAATACAGAGAAGAAAAGAGTATGGCGAGCACAAGTAGTGCAAGTAGCGAGTTAAAGAGTACAAACCGAACGAGTAGAGTTATAATACAACGGGTAATAAGTATTATTGGTAGAAATATAACAGATAACAACACTGGATTCTATTTTGAATGAGTGCATATATAAAACATACCTCGATCTCTTCGCGTTCTGCGACATCTTTTTGTATTTTGAGCTTTAGCTTCTCCAACTCGTCCGCTTTCTTAGAATTTTGATTAGAAAGCTTTGAGGCAGTTTCCTCAGAGTTCTTCAAACTTTTTTGGAGGTTTTCGAGAACAGTAGAGAACTCGCGATTAGTGGCTTGCATGTTCTTCAACTACAATAGAACAAAAAATATAACAAAGTGTAAATAGGACAATGTTTGGATGATACAAAGCACTCGAAACCGATTACCTCAGCCACAAGACTTTCGACTTCCGTTTGATGTTTTTTTAGTTCGTCCCTTTGCTGGTCAATAAGTGATGTGGCCCTTTCATGGTGCTTATGCGCCTCCATTTCGACGGTGGTACGCGCCTTCAGAGCGTCCAGATACTTTCCGTGCAGCTCGATGGTCAGCTGCTTGTCCAGGGCCAGCTGGTGCTCCAGATTCTTATTAGTTTCGGTCATACTTTTAAGCCTGCAATGTACAGAAAATTGAGTACTGCAGATCGAGACAGTACCGAAAATGCAAAAAATCTTACCGACTCTGCAGCGCCACATTTTCATAGTATTGTTTTGTATTACTGGTTTCCAACTTGAGCACACGCCTGGCATTTTTCTCGTTGCAAGCCAAGTGCTCCGCGAAAAACTGGTGGAACTGCTCGAGGAAGGAGATATCCTCGCCCGAAGGACCGAGCAATCCCCTAGCAGATAGCTCCGTTAGTTCAGCGTGTGCTTCTTCAAAGCCTGCAGCAGAGCGAGCTGACTTGGGAGCTGGGCCCCGTCCTTTACCCTGCGACAGAGACGAACGTGCAGTGCCATCCTTGACGACTGTAGGATGTTTGCGTTTCTTAGCATTTTCCTTGTTTTGATTTAGTTCAAGGCGAGCTTTTTTCAATTGCTTGGAAGCAGCAACCGGCACTGGGAGCGTTGCGTCTGAAGCCTTTGGCTTGGGATTATCAAAGGGCAGATGCGAAGTCGCAATCTTCATCTTCTTGTGGTTAGCCTCGAAGTAAGACGGCAATGGCGTCGCGCTTCTTTTCGGAGCAACTACCTGAGAAGCCTCGATTGGCGGATCGCTTCCAGCATTCTCCCTTCCCAATATAGCCTCCTTGAATAGACGGGCATGACGAGTCGGGAGGACGTCCAGTTGATTGGAAGCACTCTTGCTGGAAGACGCCATTGGAAGTTTGACGTCTGGGCCGGACCTATCCTTCAAGTGGTCCCAGTTGTCAGCCATTTTGAATGCCTCGTGTGGCGGCGGTTGCTTGGCTTCATTAGTAGCTTTAATATTTCGAGTTACCTGAGAAGCCTCGATTGGCGGATCGCTATCCGCGATTTCAATTTCCCTGAATCGACGGGCTTGACGAGTCTGAGGGACGTCCAGTTGATTGGAAGCACTCTTGCTGGAAGACGCCATTTTAAGTTTTACGTCTGGGCCGGACCTAACCTTCAAACTATCAGCCATCTCAAATGCCTCGTGTGGCGGCGGTTGCTTGGCTTCGTTATTAGCTTTAATATTTCGAGCAGTCACCGCGAAAGGATTTATTACAGGCATCTCGGGGTCTGAATCTTCCGATGACCGACCCGGCGCTGGTTTTGGAGATTTTTTCTCACTTTTTTTGTTTTTTTGCGACATGGCGACCGCCTTCCAGTGCACCGTAAATGTAGAGCAAAAATTGGAGTTGTAGAAGTTGTCGATGATTTTCACAGTACTAGGCTACACTGGGCTTGTTAAGAACACAATTATGTGCTCAAATGAATATACTCACGCATATTTTGACAAGTTTGACGTTTTTGCGTTCTCAGAAAACTTTTCAGTATTCGCGCGAAACAAACGGTGATTTCTGTACTGCAGTGTGACCGTGCCGTTAACGCATTAAAATACCACCTGGTATACAAATTAATACCATTGCTTGACGTTTTGATTTCCACAACTAGAGCTGAGCGATAGTTTATCAAATTTCACCACCTTTTTTATTTGCAGTTTATTGCGGAGTACAATTTTCTATTACCTGCATTGTAATCGTGGAAAATATCGCTATCCATAGACATTTTTTACAGCACTCGTCGCCAGATTTAGTTCAGAATCATGAACACCAAATTGATTATTGAATGTTTAATTTTCCTTCCACTTATTCACGATTCTGTATTGTGGCGCGCTCTAGTGATGCTGAAAACATCTATTCATCGAGCGCTTTTCGATGCTCTTGTTAATATTGTTCTTAAGCGATGCATCGATGTTTGCCTTATTGAGTTGTATTTACACGTGAATATTACAAAAATGAAATAAGAAATACAAAATAAAAATAAAAAGGCTGATTTGAAAACATTATTGTTATATTTTTTTTTAGTTTTTGTTCCCATTATTAATCTAAAAAAAAATAAAAAAAAACTGCTATGAAAGCGTTATAATTGTTATTATTTAGAATTTTTATATTACTCTGAAAAATATATATATATTTTAAAAAGATTACTGAAGAAGCTTATTGTTTACATTTGTTACACATACGTAAAGTCATAGAATTAAGATTTTTTAAATGTATTGTAAAATTGTACGATGCATAGATTTTGTTGGGTGATGTTTTCCGATGTTTTTTTTTTATGCCGATTTTATATTTTGAAACTTTCATGTATTCATCTATTCGTCTTGACAAAAAATATCAAATACAAATATCGCTGTTCGATATTTGGGCAAACAAAAATTCGTGACATAAATTGATCACCTTTAGAAAAATATATCGATATATTGATATTTTGAATCGACAAAAGCACACGAGTGCGATTTATCAACCCGAAGCGAAGTTTTGCAATTGTTGTATTCAAGGTAAAGTCGCAATTAATCAACAAAAAAAAAACAATGACAGCAACAAATAGGGGAAGTGTGTGTTGTTTTGAGGGTATGTGTGCGTCACAGGCGCAGTGTCCTGCATGCTGGGGAGCGTGTGTGTGTGCTGTGACAGTCTTACGCCGTGTGTGTGTGTGTGTGCGTGAGTGTGGGAATTGGGTTGAGTGGAATTCTGAATTCCCCGAATCCTTGCGCTACCCAGAAGTCGCCTGGCAAGATTCGTGGGAAATATGGCACAAGCCTGTCTGCTAGGGCGGACTGCTGCGACGTTAGCTGTGCTGCGACGCACCGACACAGCAGCGAAGCAACCGACTTAACCTCAAAGGCGACGAACGAACGGAACAGACGAACGAACGCAGGAACGTGTGACGAAAGACAACAAAGCAAACAAAGCGACTAATGCCAGTGGCAAGGGGCCCAAATCGAGAGCCGGACCAGTACGAGGATCGAATACCCACCCGAGCGATGAGCCGTCCGCCCAGCAATTCGATGACCTCCCGCCTAATCGACTTCTTCGAAAGCAAGGCTTCGGCTTCCATTATTTGAAATATTCCCCCAATTCCCTATTAATTTTCTCGTGTCTCCCTGTCTCGCCCCCGCAGACCGCGCCTACAAGCAGGCCCCGGCCAGTCAGCTGTCAGAAATGGTAAAGAAGCGCCAGACAGATGCCCACGATCAGGCCAGCTCCACGGATTCCGGCGAGGAGGAGCTCCAGCATCATCATCGCGGCGTGGCCTCGGGCACGGGAATGGACGGCGCCTCGCCCACGGCGTCCGACTGTCAGCACATCAAGAAGGCGGTGGATGCCAAGCGGCTACGGCGTCAGCTTCGGAACACCGGCCTGCTCTACGAGTGCTCGCAGTGCCAAAAGCTGGGCCAGGCCAAGTCCGCCGCCTCGGGAACAGAATCGTTGACATCGGAACCAGCGTCAGCGGGAGGCGGCGAGCCCGGCGACTATGAGTTTGACAGCACGCTCTGGCTGTGCCTGAAGTGCGGCAGCCAGCTGTGCGGGCGGGCCAGGAAGCAGCACGCCCTAGAGCACTACCAGGTGGGTCTCCTCCGCCTCCGCCTTCGCTTCCCCCTTTCCTTCCCCTGACTCTTCTAATCGCTCTCCAATCCATCCAATCCCCGCAGACACCGCACTCGGACTCGCACGCCCTGGCCATGAACACGCGCTCCTTCGACATCTGGTGCTACGAGTGCGACACGAAGGTCTGCTCCAACACGCGCAAGAACCTGCTCGAGTGCGTGGAGCTGGTCAAGCGGCTGGCCCAGAAGCCGCCCACTGCAGCCACCGCCACCGCCACGCCCAGTCCGCCCACCATCAGCTACATCGAGCAGAAGTTCAAGTCCACGCTGGCGCATCTGACGCCCATGGTGCCCATGACGGGCGGTTCGTTCGAGGAGGCAGTTCCAGCCAGCAAGGAGGCCATACCACTGCCACCGCCGGCGCCGTCGTCCTCCGGTTCGCTGACCCTGGTGCCCGGCATGGCCAAGAGGATTGGCCAGGTCAGCGCCAGCGCCAATATGCCGCGCCCAAGCCTCAACGAGCTGGATCGGCTGCCCAGGGTGCGGGGACTGACCAATCTGGGCAACACTTGCTTCTTCAATGCGGTGATGCAGTGCCTGGCCCAGACGCCCTTCCTGCTGTCCGACCTGCGGGACCTGGCCGAGCCGGGAGAGGAGTAAGTGCCTGCTGTTCCCGCTGGGAACTTCAATCTCCAATTATTTATACATTTTTCTTTGCAGATTCACTCTGCCCGGCGGCACCTTCAATTTCAAGGACAAGGGCGACATCGAACTGCCCAAGATCGAGGGCAAACTCTCCTCTTGGGGGCCCCTCACCGCCGCCCTGGCCAATGCGCTCGAGGAGCTGCAGGCCGGCGGCAGCGTCTTCACGCCCAGCAAGCTCTTCGACAGGCTGTGCGCCAAGTGCCCGCAGTTCACGGGCGGCGATCAGCACGATGCCCACGAGCTGCTCCGCCAGCTGCTGGAGAGCGTGCGTAACGAGGATCTGAAGCGCTACCAGCGCGTCATCCTGCAGAACCTCGGGTACAAGGACCAGGACATCAACAGCGTGTCGGAGGAGATGCGGCAAAAGTGCAAGATCTACGGCAATCAGGCTGGCGACCGCATCCTGCGCCCGGAGCAGGTCTTCCGCGGCTTCCTCGTCTCCACGCTCACCTGCCAGGACTGCCACAGTGTGTCGTCGCGGCACGAGTACTTCCTGGACATGTCTCTGCCGGTGGCGGTGGAGAAGCCGCAGCCGCCGCAGCGTCGCAAGCCGAGTCCCGACCTCTCGCTCCTGGCCAGCGGCAGCCCCACAACCGCCACTGCTGCCACTGCCATGATCCCCGCCGGCGGTCAGCCTACCATCAACACCAAGTTCTCGGACGGCAATGTGAACTTCACGGCCTCGTCCTCCTTCTACCTGCACGGCGACCAGCCGGAACAGCAGCTGGGCCCCACCAAGTCGCAGGTGAAGAAGGAGAAGGAGCGGGAGCGCAAGGCCAAGCGGGCGGCCAAGCACCAGCGCATGAAGCAGGCCCAGAGGCTCAGCATCAAGCTGAGCGGCTATGGCCTGGGCTCTGGCGACGGGCAGATGGGCATGGAGGAGCAGCCCAAAGACCAGGCCGAGCACAGCACCTCGTCTACCTCGACCACCTCGGAGCATTCGGATGCCGATGTCGAGGACAATCTGGTGGAGGACGCGGCCCCGACAGCAGCAGCAGCGGCAGGAGCCAATGGTGCCTCTCCGGGAGCTCTGGCGGCAGCCAAGTTCTATACGGACAGCAATGGCAATGCCCAGCCGCTGGGCGAGAAGCGCGACGACACGCCCGAGCACATGGACAAAGACTCGCTGGAGGAGGACGAGAATGGTGAGTGATTAATCTGGATTTAGAGAAGTTTAGAAGCGACCTCTAAACGCCTCTCGCTTGCAGACTCCGGCATAGCCACCAGCCCCGCGCCGACAGCCTCCAGCAGCAGCACCAGCACCAACGTGACCAGCAGCAGCACGAGCACCATCGTCATGCCCACCGGCAACAACTCCTCCCCGTCCGCCTCCGTGGCTGGCAACCTCGACGAAGCAGAGGCGGAGGGCGAGGCCAAGGTCACGGCGGCAGCCAGCCTGGTCAGCGCCGGTCTGTCGGAGAAGGGAGCCTCCCTCATCCGCCAGCTGTCCATTGGGGCCGAGCAGGGCGGGCTGAATGGCCTGGCAGCGGGCGGAGGGGAGGGAACGGAGACCGAGAGCCAGCTGAAAAAGGAGGAGCTGCAGTCGGCCAGCAAGGCTCCGACGCCAGCCCAGGCCCTGGCCAAGGCACAGGCCCGGGCGAAGCGTGTGCGCACGCAGAGCTACTCGGATTGGAGCACCACGATAGCGCCGCGCTATCAGTGCGAGGACGGCGAGTGCTCCGTCCAGTCCTGCCTGAACAACTTCACCGCCGTGGAGCTCATGACCGGCCAGAACAAGGTGGGCTGCGACAGCTGCACGCTGCGGCTCAACGGCAGCGATCCGAAGGCCAAGTCGGTGAACACGAACGCCACCAAGCAGCTGCTGGTCTCCAGTCCGCCGGCCGTCCTCATCCTCCACCTGAAGCGCTTCCAGCTGGGGCCGCGCTGCGTCTTCCGCAAGCTAACGCGGCCGGTTAGCTACCCCAATATGCTGGACATTGCCGCCTTCTGCGGCTCCAAGGTGAAGAATCTGCCCAACATCGATCGCAAGCAGAAGAAGCTGCTGTACGCGCTCTACGGCGTGGTGGAGCACTCGGGCGGCATGTACGGCGGCCACTACACGGCGTACGTGAAGGTGCGGCCCAAGGTGACGCCGGGCGACAAGCGCTACAAGTTCCTGCCGCTGGGTAGCAAGGCGGAGCTGGATCAGGACGACGAGCAGCTGAAGAAGCTGGAGGAGCTGCAGGCCAAGCGGAAGGCGCGCGATCTGCATATGCAGGCGATGGACGACAGCGATGACTTTTCGAGCAGCAACTCGTCCACCTCCGATGACGGCGCCAATGCGCCGCAGGAGGAGGCGCCGCAGGAGGAGGAGGCCGCCCATGTGCAGGCGCCGCCGGGTAAATGGTATTACGTCTCCGACTCGCGCGTCCAGGAGGTCAGCGAGGACTCGGCGCTGAGGGCGCAGGCCTATCTGCTGTTCTACGAGCGCATCTACTAGGTGGGGGGGTAAGCAGGAGGAGGAGGAGGAGCTAGCCTAAGAGACACCTATTACCCTTTTTTCGCTGATTTAAGTTCCGTGACATTTATTCTCCATTCTTTTTTGTGCATTTACCAGGAGCTAGGGCGAGGAGTTGGGCCCACAAGATGACAAAGTAGGTTAGGGAGCGAAGGCACACCCACGGGGGGTGTAGAGAGGGGAGAACGAGACGGCAAAGAGCGAGAGAGACAGAGAGAGAGAGGGACAAGAAACACTGTTTTTTTTTTTTTTTTTAAATTGTTTTTCTTGTTTATTAATTAGTTGTTCCTTACATATTTAGGGAGAAGACAGTTAAAATTATCGTGTTTGTTAGTTCTAGTTAGTTGGAAACGTTTAAAGTTTAGTTTTTCCAAGCTACACGCCTCGAGAAGGACAGCAGAGAGGCCAGGAGAATGCCTAGCGAGATAAAGCGGAAGCGGAAACTAAAGGAGGGAAGGGAAAGAAGAGAAAACGAAACTATTTGCTGATGAATGTTCATAAGCCACACAAGCCAGAATCACGAATGAATAAAACCACAACCAATTGCTCGCTTCTGCCAATAAACTTAACTTTGCAGTAATCTTAGCTTATATACTATGTAAACCATATACACTATATAATGATATAATGGGTCTATATACGAAGTACGGGCCACGAGGGCCGAGAGCGTGTTTCGAGGGCGGAAGTTGCCGCGAGAGAGATTTATACCTTAGCGAAACATATAATATATGAATATATATATAAACAAGCAGTTTATCTTATGAATTAGGCTTAACTAACGATTTAAATATGATGTGTAAGACCCAGGCCTTGGGACTCGCAAGTAAATTAAGGAGATATTTCACGAGAGAACTTGTAAGGATTCAGAAAAGTCCAAAAATGTTAAGAAGATAATTCAAACGTACTTTTCCAATGCTCATTCAAACTTTTCCCATGTTTTTGTTCTTTTTTTTTCTTTTTTTTAATTATGTGCTTTTTTTAGCTTAAAATATTGTCTATGATTTAAGAAGAACCCCCAAAAAACCAATGTAAATTAAATAACTACATATTATATATAGAATGCAAACGAAAACTCCAACTTTTGTAAAAATCAGCCAGGAAAAGGTTCAAGTAATTTTCATTTAAGCGAAAATAAATAAAGAATACAAAATGAAATGAAGCCCCGACTAATATGACGTTAAGACATAAACCATTTCGCTTTTAAACTGAACACATAGTTGTGATAATTAAACTATTTAAGGAAGTCATTAAAGGATTAACAAATAAACTGTGCATCGTCGCCAGAGCTCTTTTCTTCTGGGTGAAGCAACTGGATTTAATTATGGCAATAATTAATTTGCATGATTGAGAGCCGGTTTTCTAGACTTCTGGGAAATGAAATCAACGCCTTATCGCCGATCTGCCCCCTCCAGCTGATCCCATTGCCCGGAATGGGCCAGGTGCCGGCCAAGGTCGAGACGCAAAAGCTCTACCACAGCGCTCCCACGAGCGCTCGATCCCCAGGCCAGTTGCACGATGAGAGCTGCTCTGTTCGGTTTGCCCGGGTTCTGGCTGGGATTGGGCGTGGGCCTGCTCCTGCTCCTGCTGGCCGGCGATTCCGGCTTGGTTTCGGCCAAGCGCTACCTTCGCTGCGAGCTGGCACGCAAGCTGCTCGAGCCGCCATACAGGTTCGATCGCTCGCTGCTCTCCAATTGTAAGTTCCTAGCTTGAGCAATTAATTTTATTTTATACTCAATTCTCACATTCAATTCCCCCCAGGGATCTGCCTGCTGGAACACGAGAGCGAGCTGGACACCAGCAGGATCACCTCGAATCCGAATGGTTCCCGGAACTATGGCCTGTTTCAGATCAACAGCCGGTTCTGCCAGGAGGGCAGGCGCGGCGGCATCTGCAATGTCAAGTGCGAGGGTAAGAGACTCTGACTATATCCCGGATTATCTATTATATCTCCACATTACAGATCTCCTGGAGGAGAACCTAATGGAAGCCTCCGCCTGCGCCAAGCGGATTCACACTTCCGATGGCTTCCAGCATTGGAATGGCTGGCAGCGTTATTGTCGGAATACCCAGAATCTGCCGAATCTGAAGGTTATCTGTGGCATCTAAATAGACATTAATTAAGTAGGTATTCACTGTATTATGTTATGGTATATGTTTTCCAATTGTTTTAACTGAAAAACTGTTTTACTGTAAATTGAAAACTCCTGGCAAATCTTCATACAAATTTGGCTTAAATATAATGAGTTCTTCTATGGGGGTTGTACATTTTTCGTAAATCATAATTACCTGCCGGATAAACTATAAACTATAGCGTACGCAGAGTTCATACAAGTTGTGAAAATAGAAACAAAACCTTAAAAACATATTCATACCCTTGCGAGGTATTATAATTTTAGTCACAAGATTGCAACGCAGTGAAGGGACATTTTCAACCCTATGAAGTACACATATTCTGGATTAGCATCAACAGCCGAGTCGATCTAGCTATGTCCGTCTGTCTGTCCGACTGTCCGACTGTCTGTATGTCCGTCTGTCCGTCTGTCCGTTTCTACGCAAACTAGTCCCTCAGTTTTGAAGTTATCTGAATGGAACTCTGCAGATAGTCTTCTACTACAATATATGTAAGTCGGAACAAGCCGGACCGGACAACTATAGCATATACATGACCATTTTATATTTGAATTTTGGGTTTAGTTTTATCAAGATCGGACTATATCATATAGGATATAGGAACGTTGAAGAAATTTATTTAACAACATTTTGTATTTATATTTGTATCTGCTGAGATATAGCAATTTTATATTATTTCAGAATTTCGGTTTTAGTTCTATGCTAAACGGATGATTTTATCATATAACTGCTTTGGCGAGCCGAAGTTAGTTTCCGTTTTATTTATTTCAATTTTAAAAGTAAAATACAAGCTGGCGACTTCCCATCTCAGGCATATTCGTGTTTCCCAGGTTCAGATAGAAGCTGGAAGTTTTTTTGAAGTGGAACCTGATATTGGGGATCCAATGTTAGTCTCCCGGCGCACAATGGCCGGAAAGATAGAGATACTATACAAAAATCAACTTTTTGATGACAAC
>JAEIHY010004814.1:0-17225 GCA_018904565.1 Drosophila tsacasi
AGAAGTCGCCGTCGGCTATTGATGAATCGTTGATTACAGAGGCTATTGATGACAAGTGGTGGAAGGTAAGGGGTTACATAATTAAAATTATCCAATATTTGCAAACAATTATATATCGAGTTTTAAATGAAGAAAAGTGTGCAATTAAAATATTATGGAAGAGTGTCCCCATAATGACAATCGAGAATATGCAAAAATTGGTACACAATCCTTTTGAATAATACGATAATCTTTATTCTATTAAAGGTAATATGAAAAATACTCAATATGGAAGTTATATTTTTTACTATACATAATACATACATGTCATATTATTTACCACTAGGCTTATGTACACACTTAAACGGGTTTGAATTGAATGAATATTTCGTTCTCGGTACTATGAATAGATATATATGTATGTATGTACGTACATTTCTTGGGATGTGTGTGTGTGCGTGGGTCACTGCTGGCACACACATTTTTATTTATAATTTTTTGTTGTATTCTTTGCTAGGCCATTCAATAGCTCTTAGCAGATGTGGCAAATGTATTTTGAAATTGCAAATTGCAACATAAAATGATAAAAGTCCTTGCAACAATTTTGGTTGCCTAACGAAGTTATTAATCATTCTGGCTCCTGGAAAGTCGAAATAGAAGAGCAATCCTAACAGATCTTACTTAAGTTGTGTTGTGTGTGAGCAAAATTTGTTTTAAAAATTCGTTTTGTGGCCAGAAGATTGAGTCTTCGTGTTGCAAGGGCCACCATTGCCGCAGCTGTTAAGATGGCTGTATGCCCCAATTGCTTACAATGTATGTACATCAACATTATTGTGATCACTGATATGCATTAATTTAATTAATTTCCATTTTTGCTTTTGCTTGTTGCTTTCTGCTTTCTGCTTTTTGCTGCTTTGTTTTGTCAGTTAACGAACGCTATATAGCAGTCAGTACCATAACTTATTGAAGTTGAAGTTAAATCATACAATTATCGTTTACCCAGTTGAATATATTATATATTTTGAACCTGCTTTCCTATGTACATACACCCAACACAGAAGAAACATGCACACATAAATGTTTAGAACTCAAATCACAATACATTCCATGTCGTCCATTGTTGGCGTGTCACTTAGGCCTACGGATCCCGATCCTCCAGATACGTGGCGTGTGAGAGAGTATCCGGTGTCTATTGTATATTGCCCCCTCTTACAATTCGATTCGATTCCGTGTAAAGAATATACAGTTATGATACGGAATACAGCTATGATATATATGGGTTTATATATATATATTGAGCTTAATTTGTCGTAGATCGTAGATATCGCCAAAGTTCTACCCAATTTGCAGAGTCCCGGAAGAAACTATTTAACAATCCGAGCCACACACGAGAGTTCTGGTGGTGTTTCTTTTGTTTTGTTTTTGTTTTTGTTTTTTTTTTTTTGTTTTTTTTTTGATAATGCACATTTAGATTTGATGTTTGGAAAAAGCGTATCAATTGAACAAGTTTCCTAAAAATATATAAAAGTTACACATTCATAAATGAATTTGTCATCTCTAGCTACCTATCAAAATATCGGTATTTAAGGACCTTACAGACGACTACAAGTTTGGGCATGCAGTTGAATTTAGTTATCGTTTCTCGTTTTCCGTTTCCGTTTTCCGTTTACATTGCATTGTGTGTGGAGATATCTCTTCGTACATATAGATACATACATATATAGAAACATATCTGAGGTATAAAAAGCAGTTTAGTATTATTTCCATTAATGGTTGTCTGGATCTTGTACCTAAAATACGCACGCTTAGTTAGTGAGTTTGTTTTCTAAATCGGATGTTGTCTTGAATCTTGTATCTCTAAATCTAACGTTATCATTTATCGTTAATCGTTTATCATTTATCATTTATCATTTATTATTTATCATTTATCAATATCAGTGTGTATCAGAATGTGGGCTTGAGTGTGGCTTTTTACTTCCATATTGTAAAATATATGTTTTGTATATTTCTGTATCTAGCATTAAAGGTTTTCCTATTGTTCTTAAGATCGGTCGGATACAATTTCATCGCGACCGCGTCTAAATGTAAGTTTTGGTGGACATCGATGACAGGCGGATTCTTGATTCTTCTTCTCTTTAACTTCGACTTCCCCACGACGGTACTGTACATATTATATATTTGTATATTATGTGTATCTGTTGCCGTTTCCTTTTCTGTTTCTTTTTGTTTTCTTTTTTTCTGTGCCTTACATTGGTATCACAATCACAATAGAAAATTTCCTAAGCAAGCCATCGGGTATTCGCCTAATCTCCGCCCCTACCTCAGAGCTCTCTCTCTCTCTCCGCTTCCGTTTACAATTCAGGTAAATACTAGTATATATATTTATGTAGGGGATACATGCATTGGATCTGGGGGGATCTTATACTTGTGCCTTATTGCTCTGTCTTATATTCGTTTCTAAACATTACACGATAAGTTTGCTGTTCGCTACCATTCAGATTCAGAGACATGCATACAAAAACCACATTGAGAGTTCGTTTGTTGAGCTGAAGCTGAGTTGAACCCATTATTGGAGACATTTATCATATGTGTGTATATGCGTTAACGGATATATACATAATTATATATATATATATATATATCTAAATATATATATACATATTCACCATATATATAAAAGTACAAAATTTGCTATTCCTTGTTTGGTTTTTTGGTTTTTGTTTCTGTTATTGGTTAGTTAAATATTCTCTAATATAAGATCTAAAAAAAAAAGTGCCCGCATTCCATTGTGTGGTGTGGTGTTGTCATGTGTGTGTCGAATGTGTTTGGAGGCAAAGGCAATCTAATAATAAGATGCATAACGCCATAGGGCTTTTCTGCTTGCCTTTACTTTTTTATTGCTATTTTTCTATAAGCGCTACGCATCTTATTCCTTATATAGTCTTTGGTGGGGAGAGGCTGTAGTTGTAGCTGTACTGTGTGTGTGAGTGTAGGTACTTATGCGCTACCATGATCTCAGAATACAAAAAGCTAGCCACAAATGTCCCAATTTGCCACTTGCCATTAACAATTAGCAAATTGGCAAATTGGCAATTGGGTAATTTGGTAATTTGGTAATTTGCAAGCCCCTCGTGTCGGACAAAAGGAGATTGGATTTTAAAAACGAAATATGTTAGCTTTTTGCTCTTTGTTGGCCTGACTCGTTCCGACTCACAGTAGCTGTTTTATAGTTTAGAAGCTTCGTTAAGGTACTTAAATGTTTCATTAAATTTCCGTTTTCAGTGGTGAGTTTCAGATAAACCCATCCGTCGCTGTCGATGGATGTGTAGGTACATATTCGAATACATTTTGTTCAAAACACTTAAAATCTTCCCCATTTCCCATTCTCTGCTCGGGTTTACTTTCGTTCTTTGGCTCTAACAAAGTCTTGAAAAAAAAAACCGAACACCTGCATAAATTACAAATGCTACTTAACAAGATACAAGATATATTCATACAAGATACATTTAGAACGAATTCACTTGTGGCGCCAACTGCTCTTCTTTGGTTTCCTTGTGGTGTAGTCTTAGGTGTAAATCTAATATATATATTTTTGTCATATTAAACGATATCTTGTGAGGAGAGTGTGCTCTTGCGCTTAAATTCGGGGAGGGTTGGGGACAAAAACTGCATTATTTACATTAATTTTAGTTCAGTTTTCAGGGGGGGGTTGGGGTTTTGGGTTGGAACGAAGTTCGAACAAGTTAAATAAAAATGCTCTTTTGTTTGCTTGGTTTTCTCTCATTGTTTTTTTGGTTTTTACATTAAAGTAAACGTTCTTCATACAGCACAAGGTATTTTCACGTAAGCCCATATAAAAAGTATAAAATTGTTTTTACTTTAGTTGATTTATAAAAATTACAAATGTTCATATAAAAATAGATATACATACATATAAAAAAAAAAGTACGAAGTCAAATATATAGTAATACATACAATATAACACACACACAAAGAAAGTTTAGTTTTTATTCATATTTTGTTGTTGTTGTTGCTGATTTCATTTCTCCTGTTTTTTTTTTCTTTTGTTTTGTTTTGTTTCTGTGGTTTTCCCTCACTTTTCCCTCACTTTTCCATTTCTCATTCTGAAGCTTGCATAACCTGGCCTCTTCTAGGGGGGTAAGCAAAAGAGCAAACAAAAAGCGGGGGGACTCGCATCCTGCGTCTCGCCTCGAACAATATATTTAAATATATTTTATAGATGATGGGATCACAGTCGGGCAGCGTCATCCACAAAAACAAAATTCGTTAGCAAAACCAATGTGTGTGATGTTTGATGTACTTTCATGATGATATATGGGGGTTCCCCTACAAATGGCATTGTCAGACACTTGGGTCAGCTGGATGTTCTCGGATGTTCTCTGGCGCTGAACAAGGGTATGCAAGTTGTTGTCTTTTTTTGTTATTTTTTCTTTGTTTTTTGTTTGTTTTTCTCCTTTTTTCACATTCTATATATTCAACAATGTTTTTTGTTTTTGTTTTTCTTTTGTTTTTACTCTTAGCTTTGTCTTGATATAAAAAATGATCTTATATAGTAAACGTTTACGAACTAATTAAAAACTTAATGTCGAAAGTTGATCCAAAGTTGGATAATTAATAATATTTATATGTGTATATATATATATATGTATATATGTATATATGTATATATGCATAACAAGTAAAAACAATTAGTTGAGAAATTCTAGTTGACCTCCTTCCGCATATCTATATATATATATTATGATGTATAGAAAAATAATATAAACTATAATATATATATATAATATATTATGGTTTTGTTTTCTGGTTGCTTATTGGTTTCTTGTTTCTTTTGTTGTTAATTAGCCTTTGCTAATGCTAATGCTAATGCTAATGCTTTGCCTTTGCTTTTGCTTTGTGAAGTTACCTTTCCCTATGTACATCCGCTGTGTGTGTGTGTAGGGGGGGAGGAGGTGTGTCCTCCTCAAGAGTCACTACTCAATATACTCAATACTCAATACCAGAAGATAGAAACATCGCTTTGGCTGTGCAGAATTTAATAACAAAATAAATATTGTTGCTCAGGGCATCCTTGCACGTCTGCAAATCAGCTCCTGGGGTGTTGTATGTGGCATATTGTGGCATTGTGGCTTTGTGGCTTTGTGGTGTCTCTGGCCAGATGTGGTGATTGTGACATCGTATCGTTCTTCAAATGACTTGATTGACTTCCAATTGCGAACTATCCGTTTGTCTGTAGGTGACGTCGCGCGACGAACTCTGTCTGGAGGGCTCTCTGGACTCACACTCCCATTCGCAAAGGTAAAGAATAAAAACTCTCAAAACGCTTTAACAATTCGGTTAACGATCTGCTCAAGTACTTAAGTAGCGAAGACGCTCAGAAGACGGGATCCTGGGATCCCTCCGGTGTCGTTGAAGGTGTCGGCATCTGTGGCTCTTGTGTTGGTGTCTTCTGTTGTCTGCAACTCGGCTAACTCTAGTTGGCGACCAGCAGCTGCTGATAGGAGGAGCCGGCGCCGTAGAAAGAGTTGATGCCGTCTATTAGCTTGCCAGTGGAGGCTTCCTGAGCCTGCTGCTGCTGTTGCTGCTGCTGCTGCTGCTGTTGCTGCTGCTGCTGCTGCTGCTGTTGCTGCTGCTGCTGCTGTTGCTGCTGCTGCTGCTGCTGCTGCTGCTGCTGCTGCTGCTGCTGCTGCTGTTGCTGCTGCTGCTGCTGCTGCTGCTGCTGCTGCTGTTGCTGCTGCTGTTGCTGCTGCTGCTGCTGCTGTTGGCCGCCAGTCGAGGGGGCAGCAGCAGAAGCAGCATTCGAGACGACATTCATGGTTGGTGTGCCCACGGGACTGTTGTCGGGCGAGGAAGAGTCGCCGCCAATGGCTGCGGCCACCGCAGCGGCAGCTGCTTCGTCCAGGTTCACGTTTACGTTCACGTTCACACCGCTAGCCAGGCCGCAGTCCAAGTCCATGCCGAAGCAGCTGTCGCTGCTGTTGGCGCGCTCCATTCCAGAGCCGCCGCCGCCGCCGCCGTTGGACAGATGCAGCTGGCAGTAGGGCGAGATGTTGGGATGGCCGTTGGCAAAGTAGCAAGGCTCCAGGTAAGTACTGTAGTTGTTGTTCACCCCACCGCCAACGGAGCCTCCGGCGCTGCCGAACAGGCCCAGGCTGGCCTCCGGGCTGAAGTGCGAGTCGAAGAGGCTGCGGTGGTTGCTGAACTGCGGATACAGGCCGACTGTCATGTTCGGATAGTAGAAGGAGGTGTCAGCGCCGCCGCCGCCACTGCCTCCGGAGGATCCCGTGCACTGGCCACTGCCCAGATACAGGGGATTCGGCGAGAGGGAGCGGGCCGGCGACACCGGATCGAGGCCGCCATAGCCGGACACTGAGCCCGCGGACGGGATGACGCCGTGGCCATGATGCAGCTGCTGTTGAATGGCGCGCTGCTTGATGTAGTTGGAGAACTCAGTGGGCGACATTCGGTAGGCACTGCTAAGGGACACAAACAAGTTACGGACATAGTAAAAAATATATATGGTACAGAGAAACCGGGGACCTACCTGTTGGTGCGCTTGGAGCTGGTCTTCAGCTTGGTGCTGCCGAACTTGGTCTGCGCAAAGGTAGCCGTGGTAAAGGTCAGCGGCGCCTGGGCGGCGCGCTGGGTGAAGGCCCCAGCGGCGGTACTGGTAGCGGCAGTGGTTCCGGCGCCGGGACCAGAGCCCGAGCACATGGTCGAACCGGAACCGGAGCCAGTGCCGGAGCCAGAACCGGAGCTGCAGCTGCCGGAGATCGTGGGATTGGGGCTACCCTTGTAGGTGGGCGAGCTGGAGGCGGCCGAGTGCGGCGAGGAGCCCGTCTGGGGCAGTGCCAAGGGCAGGGCCATGGGCAGCGCCTTGGGGCTTAAGCTCAGATTGTTCATGGTTGTGGTGACCGCATCGATGGGCCTGAAGCACTGCGCCTCCGGATTGAACGTCGTGGTGACCTCGCGGTCAGCCGAGTGACTGTCCTCGTGGTTGTCATTGTTTTCCGTGTACAGTATCTGTGGATGGTAAGGAAACGTAGCCGTCAAGTTCTGGGTAGGTTAAGGCAATAAAGCTTTGAAGTTTTAAGTGTTTTAAGTGTTTTTGCTAACGAATGTTCGTCTCTTTCTCTCACTATCTCTCTTTCACTATATCTCTCTCAATATCTATTCCTCTCTCTCACTATCGCTCTCTCAATCTCTATTCCTGTATCTCAATCTCTATTCCTGTCTCTCTTAATCTCTATTCCTCTTTCTCAATATCTATTCTTCTCTCTCAATCTCTATTCCTGTCTCTCGCAATCTCTATTCTTATCTTTAAATCTCTGTTTCTCTATCAATCTCTATTCCTCTCTCTCTTTTTTCCATTATACCCTTATCAGGGTATTATAATTTTAGTCAGAGGTTTGTAACTCAAACGAGTCATTTTCGACCCTATAAACCATATATATTCTTGATCAGCATACAAACTTTGGATTCCCAAAGTTATCTTCACTTCTGTTTTTAAATTATTTAGATTTAAATAGCTACAAATAGATTTCGACGAGGGTAAAACCCCGAAAGGCAATTTCCTAATGAACATGAATCGTTGCCACTAAAATGTGTAAAGAATGAGGCAGCACAGAGTTAAACTATAATAAACTATGGAATATAATAAGTACCTAATAACTAATAAGCAAAGGGATATATAAATACTTTCAGCTGACTCTAATTCTTAAAGTTGTACATATATCTATGTGTTTTAGGAGCTACTGGCAACCTGTAAGGTTCTATCCATCAACAAAAAGATCCATGTAGCCTACCTTAACGGCTCCTTTCTCGCCAATGCGGAATGAAACCTCCCCAGGATCCACCCAGACCGACAGTTCACTGGGCAAGTTCTCGAGGATGTCACTGATCGGCACACCGCTCTCCTGGGCAGCCCTCTCCAGCACGGAATCGATAGGATCGCCGGTCTTGAGGCAACGATAGGCAGAGCCCTGTAATCAAGGGAAATTAGTGATTTGAGCACAATATATAATTATATATATAAATCCAAGGACCAAGAACTCACCTTGAAGGGCACCTCTGGGTACCAGTGTCCCTGGAACTTGTCGCGCAATGCCTTCTCAAGCTCCTCGCCGAATATATTTACACGTCTGCGCGGCAGCTTGTTGTAGAGATAGGATATGACGAAGTTCAGAGCCACCTGAATTTCAATATGCATCTTGGCAGCTCGTCGCTCTGTTCCGCGCTGCTCTGGCCTTCTTGGCGGTACGGTCACGGCGGTACGGCCGCGGATCCCGGCTGCCCGTGGGCGGTGGCTGGCTTTGGCGGTGGTTCTCTCAAGCGGATGCCCAGTGGTTGGCGCTTTCTTTTTTCCTGTGGATCATCCGCACATTGGTAGAAATTTGGAATACTGTCTTGTGGCTTTTAGTTTGGTTTAGTTGAGCGACCTTTTATACTTTATAAAATATATGCGTTCTCTTTAGTTGCTATCTATTAGCCTTGCTTTGAGGATAGTTTATCTTTTAGTTGCTTGGCTATTGCGGCTTGGCTATTCACTTATTTTTGGTGGGGAGGGCTTATTACTTTTTTTTGTGTTCCGCGTGTGTACAATATTGTTCGGTGAATATTTCTCGACTGGATTTAGAATCGTGTTTGAAGTTAGAATGTTGGGATGTGTGCTATACCTTCGGCTCCGGTTCGGATGACGTTTTAAGCGTAGTTGCCTAGATCCTAAATATCTTTAATGTTTTATTTACAAAGCATGTCCGAGTCTGTATGCTTAGTGTTCCCGGCTACTGATTATTGTTTTTAGGCAATGGGCATTACCTAAAACGTTCTGTAAGTGGCTATAATTAGTTTGATTTCCCTCCTCGCTGCTGTGTTATATCGTTCGTTTCTCTTTGGTTTTGGCAATCCGAGTGCGTTTGGTTAGAACCATTTAATTCGTTTTCAAGGCCGTGCAATTATGTATATGAAATGTGTGTCGGCACCTGCAAAAAAAAAGGGGAAATGTTGTTTAAAACAAGGTTTAAATTTTATATTTAGCAAGTCAAGTATCAAGTATATTTCAGTATAAATTAGGAACACAGTTCCAACTAAATTCGATTTAAACAGATATATAGAAACTTCTTGCTCGATTATATGTGGTTATCCCTAATCAATCCCTAATCTGTCCAAATGAAACAACAGATGTTCCAGATAATGTGAGCTAGAGTTACCCAAATTAGGTGACAACATTCCTGCAAAGTTTGTTTTAAAATTTGACAGCACACATCTTGAAACCCCATACCAGAGGTATGTATATTCGATTACGGCTTAAAGTAAATTGATTTCGAAAAAGAAAACACATGCGTAGGTACTCATAAAATGTAAGCAATGTTGGATAATAAACATGGAAACTATTAGACAATAAAGTTTCCGTAAATGCGGACCTCCTGCAATATTTACATTTGTGTTGGCAGCACCAATGGGTTTGTTGCTCAACATGTTCCTAGCAACAATTGCCTTTATTTGGGTGTTGCTCAACATGTTACTAGCGTTCGCCTACATATATCAACATTTTCTCCTGCCTTTCGCCTTGTTTAATTTAAGTTTTATTTATAAATTTCAGCATAATTGGACAAAATAAATAAGCCATGCTTATAAATTTCTTTTAATTTCACTCGCAATGCTTTCAGTACCATCAGTTAGGCTCTATTGAAACTTACTTTCTTGTTTTATTGCTATTTATTTTGATTTCCTACTTATTTTGTAAATAAAAAAGTAGCTTAATTGAAAATGTCTTTTAAAGGGTCCTGAAAGACGTCTTTTATGATGAGTTCTACATGCTTTTCCCCCCCCCCCCCCACTCTAACCTTTTACTAAGAGTTTATTTGTTCCGTTAACCTACTTTAATATAATTGAAATGTACCGATTTAAATTGGTTTCAAATATATATCCAGTAAAGAGCAGGATTAAGTACCACCACTTTGGAAAGTGTGCTCATATTCCATAAGAGCCCTTTGGACCACAGTTTTGCAGCTAATTAAAGCGTGTTGAAGCACAGTAGGGGTGAAAATAATAATAATAATACCTTAAATAATAATAATACCTTTAAATCCTAATTTAAATACAAATCCTACATATATATACCGCGTTAAATCAAGGTAAACGCTATAAATTATAGATTTCTGCGTTTTCAACTCCCAAATAGTTAAATTAAAAAAAAAAGAAAAAGCCTTGAAGTCAGAGATTAGCCCTCTTCTTGCGTACACAGCTGTGTATGTGCATGCACGCCTCCTACGTCATTGAGCTGCAAGCCAGGTCTCCCCCTTCCCCTTCCCCCCGACTCCATGGAATGTAGGTTAACCGTTAACCGTGCCAACGAAAAGAAAGAGAGCACTACTGGCTGGCGAAGAGAGCCAGCACAACACAGCCGAAGTGCATTCGGGTGCGTAACTGGAGCACCGACGAACGGATAAGCGACCGACGAAGGCCAGTGAGAGTGTGAGCAAGTGAAAGCTCCAAGTCCCCCACTTTCACCCCCCCTCCAACGCAGCCGAGTAGTGCGAGTAAAAATAAACAAGAGATAACAGGGAGAGCGAGTGGCAGGTAGGCTGCTCCGCTCTTCGGCCTGCGCCGCGCGGCTTGTGCGCAGTGACATATAAACGACCCCGAGGCCTCTCATTTATGCTGCACGCTGCAGCTGTGTGAGTGCAGCGGGGTCATGTATGCTTGTATGCGCGCCCCCTACATACATACATACGCACGTAACCTTTTCGCCGTTTGTAAGCCGATTGAAGGCCACACAATGAAAGGCTGTGAAGTCTTTGCTGGGTTTCTACAGGAATATACGTACATACATACACATGTACATATGCATACATGTACATACATATATAACAAGCGACGGCTCACGGCAGTTGGTCCACTTTAAATCGCTTAACCCATGGCTGCAATGGGATTAACTTTAAATTGATAAGCCCATGGACGCAATGGGATTAATGGGGTCCACTTTAAATTGCCTTACCGATTGAAGCAATGGGATTAAAGTATTTTCTCTGCGATTTTTATATTTATAGTTTTTATATTCAAAATACGAGATATATTCTCGCTAGTTTGTTGATTTGGATGTTGTTTACTAGATGTTTAACAATAATTATTTTAGATACAGAAAAAGGGAATGAAAGAAGCAGCAAATATTTGAGAGGAGACAACACTGCGTATGAGTGATTCCCTTTTTTGAGGGATTTGACATGTTTAAATTGCATTAAGATTAAGAAAAAAAATAAAGAAACAAAGTGGCTAGTTGTGAGAAAAACTAGCTAAGTTATTGTAAAAAAATATTAATAGCTAAAATTTCTCTAAATAAATAATTTAGTAACTAATTAACCCCCCAAAAAGGGCTATATTTGAGCACAACATTAAAATGTCAGCCAACTGAGGCATTTGTTTACACTCAGTGTCCACTGTGTGTGTGTGCCAGCTTTAAACCCATATTTCTTGTGATTTTTAAAGTAGATTTTCAGAATAGCATCTATAAAGCTAATACTTTGAATTATATAATTGCACACATGAGACAAAAGACCTTGAAATGTCCTTGACCTGAATCCGTTGGGGTCTGGGGATTGGATAAGGTGACAAATTTAGGAATCTAAGAGTCTGTAACACATTTGGTTCCTTTGGAAAGGAAACACAGGTTCTGTTGGAAAATAAAAACTAAAACAGATAATGATAAAAGATGAATCAACAAATCGCCCCACTTCTTAGATGAATGCATCGACTCTCCCCCATCAATATTCCGAAAACACTCATACGCAAAATGCACTTAAATTCACAATGGTCATTAAGTAATTAAGTTAAGTATTGTTAAGTATTGTGCTTGTTTTAACTAGTTTACTGTCACAGCTGGGCAAATAATGCTGAGCGTCTGGTTTATTCCAGTTAAAAAACACAGCATTTGTTCTCACTTGAGGTTAATAGCAGTCAAATTTGGTTCAAACCTGGTTTATCCTCTTGGAACTGCTAAAAGCGGGACTAAACCCATTAAGAAGCAGCGCATTTCGATAATTTGCAGCTTAATACTCATTTGCCTAAAGTTATTCCTTATTCCTATTATTTAAATAATAAAACTGTTTTCTATTAAGGATATGCCAATAATTATGTACCATTTGACTTTTAACCTATAGCGTTCCGCTGGCCTTGACATTAGATTTGCGTAGCATTTTGAGCCGGCAAGCCAAGATCATCGGAAAACTAAAAAAAAGAAAACTGTGCAGCAGCATACATATGTATGTAAATGCAGGGGGGCCACATAAGCTTATACATATATATATATACATGACTATATATATATATATAGAGTATACCTCTATCAGATGGTGTGCGTGTGCGCTGGCCAAGTGAACTTGAAAAAGCTCTATTTTCACTTTTATGTCGGTACATAAGACGCAGCCGAATTCGTCTTTAAGCGGGAGCGGAGGCTGGAATGGAAGTAGGGGGGGCGGAGGCGGAGGCCCTGGGCCCGAAGGAGATTGGAGAGCACAGACCGGAGTTCGGCTTACAAATGTTTATTTATATTTTTGCACACACACACACAGACCAACGTCGAACGTGCTCACGAATCCGCGTCATACCGTTTTTAATCAACCTTTAAAACTGGTGGCCCAGATTTTATTGATTTTCGGTTGCAAGAGCGACCCACACAGAGACATTAAAGAGTGCACCGCCGCTCACAGAGAGGCACAGAGAGTGTGTGTGTGTGCCCAAGAGAGAGCGGTGCGCGTGAGAGCCAGCCATCAGCTGGGAGAGCGTCCGTGGAAGATGTTGTTTTTATTGTTATTGTTATTTCTATGTTTACTTTCCACACCGTCATTAGTGCAGAGCGCCTCTGCCTCCTCCAGTCACTCTATGTGCAACAGCAGGGTAAATACCCAAGTGTACCAAGTGTGCGTGTGTGTGTGCTTTCGAGGGGCATGTATTTATAGGCATTTGGACGGGGGCGAAAAGTCAACTGCTTGGAGGACTCGGCTCTCGCTAGCTTTGTAGCATACTTTTTCGGAGCGGGTCCATAGCTGCTAAGAAAGCGATTGTTAGGGCCAGGAAATGTTGAAATAGAGAATACATTAATTATAGCTCCAAGAAATGAACACAGTTTGATAATAGCTATTCTTTCCCCTTTGTTCAAACGATGCACAGCCATGTTCATGGAAATAGCAGTTTTAGCACTTTCAAAAATGTATTTATAATTGAGCAAAACATTTTTTAATAACAAATATGTAGTCGGTAGATACATTTTACTCTAAAAGTATACTTTTTTTTCTTTAATATTGAAGCTTTTACTTTACAGACATTAACTTTTAACCCAAATATTTAGCTCATTTATTTGTTTTTAAGAAATGTTAATTGTAAACATTTCTTGGACAAATAATTTCCTTGCCAAGAGGATTTTTGGGGTTTCTCTGCGTCAACTAACATTATAGCATTGTGCTTAATTTCACAAAGTCATTAAAGTCGCTCGTTTGAGTAAAGTGTTTTGCAGCGCAATTTAGTGTCTAAGCACTAAAAAAAAAAACTGCTCTTACCGGAAGTATAACATGTATGTGCATGTATGGTATGAGATTTTTTGTAACAAATTTAACTGCTATCTTAGCAATCATTCCTAGATACAAAAGCGATATGTGCTAAACACCGCCTCTGAAATCACGGTACGAGCACATATCGATGATGTGAAATAGCATGATTTCCCTGTTATCGTCCGTCGAACGTGTGTGTGACTTGTACATGTGCGGCCTTTATGATTTATGGCATGCCGATTCGTTCGGCACAGTGCTTTTGTCTTCCAATTAGGAACATTTAATTCAATTAAGTTAAGCTGTCGATGTGCATGCCCCTCTAATGAGTAGGGCATTTGGAGTACGGATACTTGCAGCCTTCAATTTGCCCCGTTTTGTTTGAAGATAATTAAACGGGTGAGCACGGCACAGGTTTTTGCGCAACGACACTGAGGCCCATGGGCGTATACGTTATTTTTTTAGGGGGAGTTCTTGAGCTAACAGGGGGCGTGTAGGGTTGTGGAAAATGCGTAAACAAAACAAAATAGTACAATGAAATCAATAAGGCTTAGCTGATGTCTAAATAAATATGAAATTACTTGAAAAAAAATTACTTACAAAAAAAATTTAAATAAATAAAAAGGAAAATTTTGAATTTCGAAATTTGTAATTGAGTAATATTTTACCCAATTGAATTTGATAGATATTATATATACATTAAACAGAAAAACATGATGTGAGAAATAAAGGTATAATAATTTTGTTTGTGTACAAATTCAAATGAGAATGCACCCCTTTTGCATACGCCACTGCTTTTGCACGCACACTCACATACAGCGACACTGTGATGTACAAACGCTCGTCTCGCCGTGTGTCAATTTATCGTGCTCGGTTTGCCTTTTTCCTTTCGTTTTTCATTTGACTGCCTTGCTTCCCTTTTTAGCACTGTGTAATCCAGTTCACATGTCGCAGCAGAAGCGGAGCGAGAATGCCGTTACATCACTGCCACTGGCACTAAGGGGGGGCACAGAAATGCAGAGCGAACTGTCCCGTCTGCCGTTTACCGTTTTCTGACAAGTAATGTCAGCTGAGCACAGCGGAAGAAGTAAGAGCGAAAGCGGGAACGGGAACGGGAGCGCGAGAGAACGGACCGTTACATAAATGGCACAAAAGAGGCACTGCATAGATCTGCTGCTGCTGCATTCAACCTACGCTCGCTTGACGCTCACATTTTGATATGTACATTGCATAATGCTTTTAGGTTATTTTCCCGAGTCAAAATGTCGCGGGAAATTACACAGACACAAAAACACACAGTCACATGCCCCCAATATATGCAATTTAAGCTGCTGCATACGTACGCGTGTGTGCAGCCACTTAATTTTACAACGAGATCGTCGAACACAAGCACACCGAGTTATTTGTACTTAATGCCAGAACAATTTCCCACAGACTAGCTGGCTTGGAGCAAACGCAGCTCTCATTTCCCTCCAAAGAGAGGCGTGCGGAGAGAGCAGGAGAGTGGGAGAGCTCGCTGGCAGACACCCAAGCACACGCACACACACACACACAGCCACTGGCACGGACACGGTGTTGTTGTGTATGTTTTTGGCGTTCAAGCCCCGAATTTCCCACAACTTTTACTCAAGAACAACACAAAACAGCTGACGGCGCGGGCGTATGTTTGTGTATGCGTGTCTGTATATACATGAGCTATTGACATTTTCTCCCTCGTTTTTCTCTACTCCTTTCCGACCAACATCTTGCACTGTAATTGCCAAATTTATATTCCGTTTGGATTCTTCATGTTCTTCACACAACCAAAGCACAGCCGGAAGTCAAACGGTTACGGTAACGGCTCTCCTCCGCAATTAGAAATTCCATATTCCGCCGTCATCACGAGCCACAAAAACACAAAATCAGCTGTTCATATTTAGCCAAATTGCTAGCCACTTTACGTCACATATCTCACACACACACTCACTCAAAAAATAGGGGAAAAAAAAACGGAGCAACAAAATTTTGGCACATGATTCTCGTCCGTTTATCTGAGCACAACAGCACACGAAAATTGAAATGACAAATATACACGTCTCTCGGCGAACTTGTCTGTGTATCTGTGTGGGTGTGTGTCGGCGCAATATCTATTTTTCTATTTGGTTTTGTTTTTCTCTTGTTGTGTTTGGACGACCGAACGTACTGCTTGCAGAGCCCGCAAAGAAATGCCAAATGCCTTTGGTCAGAAATTTGATTTCGGCACGGGCCAAAAATGCTAAAACAGCTGCAGTCGCCATCCTTCACCTCTCGTAGTTCCGTCCGTCGCCAGCATGTTGCAACAATCGAAATCGAATCGCGACGCTGAACTCGCTTATATTATATTGGAAATGGGGAAATGCATCATTCGAAAACATTCAACAGTATTCAATGCACAACAACATTTCAATTTCTTCACACTCACGCAAACTCGCCTTATCGTGTGTGTTTACCACATTTCGTAAGCATATTTGATTCTTTTTAGCACATCATTATTATGGAAATGTGTTTCATGGCTAAATAAATACGCTGTGCAATAGATTTTTAGCTTTATCTACGTTTCGGAGCTCCCACTCTACACTGAATAGTAACGGTTATTTGTGGCAAAGGGTTACACGAAGGGCACACGAGTCCCGTTGGCCTCGCGAGGGAAGCTTAAAGTAGCGGAAGACATCAGCTGAGCTGCGAGATCGTGGCGATGAAAGAGAGCCAACACACGGTTACACACACAGACACACAGCTGTCAAAGGCAGAGGGAGCTGGTGGGGCTGTGTGCATGTGCCCTAAGGTCGGACTACACTCCACTGCCCTAGTGAGCGTGTGATAACGACAACAAAACGAGACGATACGAAGCGAGTAGGGACGAAACGGTGTGAAACGGCAGAGAGAAAACGAGAGGAGATGCGACGAGACTCCATCTTCTCCGACTCCGTCTCCTTTTCCGTCTCGTTTGCATGTGTGTGGAATAGTTTTTAGCTTTCACGCACACTCACTCAGAGGCCCACTGACACACATATGCAGGCGCTGGCTGCCATGGCGTTATCGGGAAAATATATTTAAATCGTATTTAGAGATATTCACAAATATACCGATGTAACTGCAGATGCTGCTGCTGCTGATGGGCACTGACGTTAATTTCGGTGCCGATTCGACGCGGTGATAACTTATTTCTGACGCTGCTTGTTTTTATTTGTATTTTCTCCTTACTGGCTGGCGCTGGCGAGTTGTATAATGACTCGGTTGTTGTTACAATTGCGATGCTTTTCTCCTCAAATCTGCTTATGTTCTCGTGGGTGGCTGTGGTGTTTTTCTTTTTTGTTTTTCGATTTGGTGTGTGTGCGTGTGGTCTATTTACTTATTTGCCAATCAATATACATATTTACTTGGTTAGTTGTGTTGTTCCGTGTTCCGTATTTGTTTGGTTCGTTTTGCGATTTATTTTGTTATTTTTATTATGTTTTTTGTTTATATTATTTTTTTTGTTTTTATTTTGCTGAAATTCCCTTGCCCGTCGTTACTCAATTGTGTAGCACGCGCCGAGTGAAACGTCCGTAGTTCTTGAAATCGTTGTAGCAACTGTAACTGAGACCAAGACTGCCACTTTAGCCCTTTTCCCGTCAAATTTGGCTTATTTGGATGATCAGGTGCGGGAAAAAATTGAAAATTGCG
>JAEIHY010004815.1:0-12933 GCA_018904565.1 Drosophila tsacasi
TTAGCATAAAACACAGGCACACCGACACACAGCCTCTGCCTTTGCAATCACGAAATGCCGCATTCTGTAACGATTTTTTTTATTTCCAAATATTATTCCTAGATCTTGGAGATGTGAGTGCATGTCCAACACGGTTTCTGGCCTTGATTGCATCAGCTTTGCCCACTGATGAAGTGGCTGCAAATATTGATGAGATGACCGGCGGGACTTGCAATCAAATATACTTAAATCGGCAAACAAATTGTGGAGGGTTTCTGGCTGGATGGAGAAGACCAAGCCTAAAAAACTAGATTTTTTATGCAGTGATAAGTGCTTAAGCTAGAAGCTCTAGTAAATAAAAAATTTAAGAAAAATTCAGGATCTATTTCGGAATCTTTCTGGTTTTGAAACTACTAAGCAAGGTGTCTAAAAGTATGCATTAAATTGTTTAAGGTATCAAAATCATTTATTTTTTTCTTCTGTATTGTATTATGCGGTATACATAATTTATTACGGCATAAATCTAATAAAATTACAAATTAGCAAATGTATTGCATAAATTTAGAGTCGAATTTGAAAGATTTCATAATTAAAAATATATCATTGCATACGGTTAGGCAGAAAATTAGTGGAATTACAAACTTTCAAAAATATAGCATACTTTTAGACTCATATTTAAGACATTGCATTATTTTATACACAATTTTTAACATATCAGCTTTAGTTTCTTTATGCAAAAGATCGATTTGAAGGATTGCTTTGATCTGTGTCTCCCTGATAGATAGTATTTTCCTGGAAACCGGGGTCTCTCTGGAGCGCAGTTTCCCTGGAACTCAACACCCGCCCCCGCGCCTGTCTCCGCCTGGCATTTGGGTTCGATTTATCATCGTTATCGTCGTGTTTGGCGTTTAATATGCAAATCGGGCTCACGCATGAACGCCCAAACATATGCAACAAGACACGAGCGGGCCAAATGCGATAAATATGTTGATGTGGTCGTGTTTTCCACGACAATACCTACTGCCCACCGTCACTCGTTCCCCCTTTGGGCCTCTACCCCCCAAACATTCAGCGTTTCCGCTCTTTTTTCCAGCCGCATTCTTCATTAAAAATAATGAAAATTGAATTTAATTCGCTTGTCAGGCCTAATTATAATTATGTTAATGGCGCATGTTTTTCCACAAAATTTACACAATATTTGTCCAAATCGTCAGCGAATTTCGCTGCATTTCCATGCCGATAATAACCGCGGTATCTCATTGCATTCCATTACATTATGTGTCGGTGTCGGTCTCGGGGCTTTCGTGTTTCATTTAGGCCGGGCTAATTGGGAGTGCTTTAGCCTGATTGTGAGGCTCAATAATCGGAGTGTACACCATAAAATTGGAATTTACATTTAAGGTTTTTATGGTATTGCCGCGTTTGTGCCTTGATTTCGGTGAGTAATCTTAGCTGAGCTTATTTTAGCCTGTTTTGTTCTCTAAACATATTGGTAAAAATGTTTTAAATAAGTAAATAACTTAGTAATTTGATTATTTTTATATATATTGTATATATATATTTACTGTATATAAATATTTCAACAAACATCTATATTTGTATTATACTGCTGCAGGGTATTAAATTAATTAAATTAATTACATGTTTAGTCAGAAGACTGCAAACCACTGAAGGAGCCATTTCCGACCCTATAAATCGTATATATTCTTGATCAGCATCGAAAGCCGAGTCGATCTAGCCGTGTCTGAGTGAAAACAAAAATTTAAAATTTTTTTTAAATATTTTTAAGGGGTTTAATTGTTAAAATTGTAAAAAAAATTTTGAGAAAAAATTAATTTTAAAATAAATAAAAATTCCGTATGTAGCCTTGTAGAACTTAACTCAGAACAGTTTTCCGAATTGAAATTAATGTGTTTTTCGCTTAGTTATTATATTTTTAAGCTTTCTTTACGTTAAAATATCGATTTGTACATGGTATTTCACATGATATATCGATAAATAATCGAGACACTTGTATTTCGTGCCATCTCTAAGAAGAACCAACTTATTTTGATGGATATTAAACTCACTTTTAATCTCAATCTAAGTTATTCAAAAATCTTACGACGCTTTACCCGCACAATTGGAATCGCTCTCTGGAAAAATCGCAACTTTTCATCTCAGACATTTTTCGCGCTCTCCCTTCTCTCCCTGTTTGCCGCTCTCCGCTCTCCTTTCGATTTTCTCCTTTGGCCAAAATTCATTCGCTTGTCGCTAATTTTGCCACTTTAGTTTACCCAACGATATGGAAACAATCGCTGAGCTTTAACCGAACGGAGGAGGCCCATGGGCGTAGTGGAGTGGAGTGCGAAAAGGGGTGGCTCACAGTGAGGGGAAGGGGCAGGCAGGGGGCCTTGTGGAGTGGCATTACGGTTTTTGGGCAAGTCGGCTACAGCGATTGAATTTAATTAGCTTATCATGAAAGCGTATTCCACATAAATTTATCAAAATTGCTTTACACAGCATCGGAGACAGGGGCTGCCGCGACCAGGGGAAGGGAGTGGTGTTCTGAAGGGGGGGGAGGAGGTACAAATTGCATTACGACCCGCCCATTAAACTGATAAAAACGAGAGCCCGGACCTCTCTCTCTCCCCCTTCAATGGGGGGTGGCGCAGGGCGACACTTTAAAGTTGATGGTTCGAGAGAATCTAAAATCAAATTTATTAACGCACATTACAACGCGCACACTTCATAGCACACACCCCCCACCCCCCCAGGGGGTGAACACACACAGGGGGAGGGGGTGGGTGAGGGTGCTTCAAAATAATACAAAGGCCGTTGCCTTTTGTTTTCCGGCAACGCGTGCGGCAAAGTATTTGTTTTCACGCCAGCGAAAGCCACGGAAGTGTAGTGTTGGTAAACGGAAAGAGGATTAAAAAAAACTATAACAAAATAAATGCTTTTATCTTTTTTTGTATATTTACTTAAGCCAACGGGTAATATAGTTTTTGCCAGAAGTTTTTTGGAAACTTCAACAGCCCAGTCCCTCTAGTCAAGTGTTACTTTCCGTTTTTACTGGAAGTACAGCTTACAAAGCCTCGAAAGTATAGTGCTGATAAACGGAGAAGGTAAATTAATTGAATTTTCAATTATATTTGTTTTTCTATTACCATAATTCTTCGTAGATCGTAGATAATATATATATAAATATCTATCTATAGTAATTATATTATAGGAACTAAATAATTGAGAAATCTATAAACCTTCAATTTGAGTATCGCTCTTTAATTATTTTCCCATAAAAACCCCAAACAAACACAGGATAAACTCTACCCAGCCTGCTTATTCCGCCCAAGCCGCTACGCCAATGCACGTATCTGTGTCATTATGGCCGCCCATTAAGGCCAGGTTTAATACGGCTCACACACACTCCCTCACACACGCACACACTTCCGCCCAGCGAAGGTAATCTTTCCACGCCTTAAGCCGCTTTCACCAACTCCGATCGACTTATTCCGCCTTATCGATGGGGCCTTTGAGGCCGCCACTTTGATAGCTGGCCAACTGTGTTGATTGATAAGCAATCGCTAATGGCGAGACAAGAAAATGTACAACAATATATACAAAAATATAGGTACATAAAAAAATGTATTTAAAAAATTTGATAAAAATATAGGTATAAAAAATATAAGAGAAATTAAAAGCAGATAAGGAAGTAAGTGGGTAGTGTCATCGAAATGATGGGGATTGTTAATGTGCTTCTAATGTAGGTGATTGTGGCAGCCACTTTAAAATCAGGTAATATACTACCTTAATTATATGCCTAATAGGTACATTTTAGAGATAACAATTAAATAAATTCCATACTATACTTTAGGCCACTTTAGAAACTTAAGTAAGTTATATGGTATATACAGTAAATTACCCAAATATTATCCACTGAATATATATTCTAAATTATTATTTTTTTCGTTTTAAATTTTCCCAGAAATGTCAATGGGCGTGGCAGTATATTAGAGGGCTTCCGGTATAGCGAACTGCAACATTATCCGAGGCATTTGTGCGTGAAATTACATTGAAAATTTAATTGTGCACACCCAGCCACAAAGTGTTGCAGGTTGCTGGGCATTAGATACGCAAAATTTGTTCATAAATTAAAATGCTGCAACGGCCAACAGCCAAGGTCCGACCCAAAGCCACCCACAGGCCGCCCACTTTTCCCGTCCACTCCGTCGGGTTTTCATAGATAAGAAAAGCGATTATCGCGAGGAATCGGTCACTGACCGCAGCCAATGCTAACGGCATTGATCTTTCAGGCAAAAATATATGTAATAAAATACAACATTTCAGATTTAATAAGTGAAAAACTGGGCACACCCCGATCCACCGAGCAGCTGTCAAAAATCTGGGTTAACGAAACGGAGGGTCCTAGGGGCTGGCCACCTTGAGGAAGGTCTATGAATTAAGTATTAACAACTATAAACGGCACACAGAACCTGGCAAACTTTTCGCACGCAATCATTAGTTGATTGTCTATCGATCTGTTGGATTTTCCCCGCGGCCAGGCCCGCTTTTCCGCGCCTTTCAGTTGCAGTCTCCGCAGCCACACGTGGAAACTTGCCAAACGTTTCTCCTGTTGCGGCCAGGGGGGGCAGGAAGCAAAAAAAAAAAAAAAAACATTGGAAAAACTGTGGAAACCCCTCAGCTGATGCAATTTTCCTGTGCGAAAATTAACAAACAAATGCACAAACACACACACACACACACACTCGCAACGAGTGTGGCAAATGAAAATGCGCGCGCGAGAATTCAATTTGTGGAAAAGAAAATGGTGTTGGCTAAGGGGAAACTAGCGTGTTGGCTATGGCTTAGCCTGCTGCCTGTTTACTTGAGGTTGCCCAACCTCCCTCTCCTGCCTCCTGCCGCCTCCTCTCCCCCCCTCGATTTTCCGCCCATTTTCCGCAGACTTTTCCATATGAGGGCCAGCAGCCGGAAGGAAATGCAAGCGAGCAAACGAAGCAAATACTCAGAGGCGGAGGTTGGCAAAAGTGGTCTCGGTCTCGGCTTGGGCTTCGGTTAGGCTCTGCGGAAAAGCAGAAAAGCGGAAAGCAGCGCGAATGTCTTGGCTTAGACCAAAAATTGGCACAACCGGAAGTCGATTGAGTTGGCTGTCGCCAATCACTCGGAGGGGGCGCTGCTGGTGGCTTTTACCCCGGAATAGCGCACAGTCTTAAGAAGTTTGAGGGCTGAATAAAGCCACTGATAACCCAACATTAGAGCGCTGACTTTGTCCTGCGAAAATAAACATTTGCATAGGAGAAAGGCTTCGGATATCTCCTGTATTTATTTCTGCATATTGGGTTTAAAGGGAATCCCATGAATAACCCACAAACAGTGTGAATAATATGCTTAATATTATTAATAATATTTAGCTATGTTTGAAATAGGGAAATATTGAGCAAACATAAAAAACCATTCTGCTTATCTGCTTGTTCAGCAAGTTGTTTGCTATTTTCTATTTTAAAAAAGTAAGACCTTGATATATTTAATCTTATCAAAATTTGCACAACAATTCAGCCAAAGAAATGCTTTCAAGGAGGGCAAAAAATGTCAGATTAACACTTGATTACCTAGAAATATTATCTTTTGGTTTAAGATTTGTAGATTTACTTCCTTACTTTGTAATCCGTTTGAAAGGTTTTGGGTTTGCTTCTTATTTATTTAATTTAAGCTCATGTACAAATGAAGTTTTTCAATGCCTTGGCTTTTTCCATATGGCATTTCCTCATTAGGCAAATACTCAACGTTTTGGCATCGCGATTGCCAGGACAACGTTTCAACATATTTAACAGATCCGGCAAACAAAGGATCCAGGCACCGCAGAACTAAAAGTAAAGTACACAGAAAATTATCAGTATTTTCTGGTTTAAATATTAAGCTAAATATATATTTATTTTCAAATAAATTCAATAGAAAATAAAGATTTCTTATAAGTGGAAATATAACTATGATTATAAAGCTATCTAGTCAGCATTATATTTGTATTATTTTATACAGTCAACTATATAATCAGCTTTATGTTTAAAGTTTTAATTTTATTATATGTTCATATGAGGTAGAAAATTAAAAATTCTTCTTTATTCTTATTTAATTTTATGCTTTAAAGTCGCTTTTAAATGTTCTTCATGCTTTAAGATGTTTGCAAAGATAACTACATTTTAAGAAATTTTTGAAGCTCAAAAAGCTTTCCCAAGTTTCTCCTTATTATGCCTAAATACTAGAAAAAATAACAAACAATATAATATTTAATTATAATATAAATATACTTAAATTCTAAAGAATTTGTAACTTAATTATATACATTTTCCTACATATTTCTTTCGCTGTTGAAACACTTTCCATTGGCTCGGTGCATAGGTGGCTTGTCCTGCTCGCTGCTGGAATACAAATGATGGCAATCTGTCTGCCCGGCTGTTGGGTGGTGGCTCAAGTGGGCCGATTCCGTGTGGGGGGTGTGGGGTGGTGGTGCGGTCTGCCACGCCCCCTCGTCTGCACACTGCGTCCGCGTGTATGGCCAAAATATTTCTATTATTAATGTCTGTTTATCTGCATGCGACGATGTCGCTGCGAGCTTCCACTTACCACCCACTTGCCAGCCGATTTTCGCACCCCCCCTATACATATACTATACACATATATAGCTATATGCTATATATATATCTATATAGCATATAGCTCTCCGATCCGTGGGGTGTCTTTGTTTACGCTGCTTTATGAGCTTCGATTAATTCTGCGCGTAAATGGCAGGCGGGGGAAGAGTTTCCTCTGGCAATTTGTTGCTGCTATCTGCGAGGCTATATATAAACATAGTTTATTAGTTGTTGTTGTTGTTGTTGGAGCGATTAAAAGCTTGGATTCCGCACCTTCCCCTCTCATCCTATCATTCTTTAAAAAATATTGAAGACATTCCGTGCAGGGAGGGGGCGAGGAAGAGCTCCCAAAAATTAGCACATTCAGTTGAGTTATCAAGCCATTAGCTAAATTATCTGCTCGGGGTTGAGTGCTTATTGGTTATGGAATTTGTATGAAAAATATGTACATTTATTTACTTATTTATTACTTATAGAATAAATGTATTTATTTATTTACAACCTATTGAATTTGTATAAGAAAATTATTTTAAAAATAAAATATTAAAAAACAAAAAAGGAAGCTAAATTCGGCACACTGCATTTTGTATAAACTTGCAACTTACAAATGGATCATTATAATTGAATCCAATTATGGAGTCGGAAATGACTCCTTTTTACTGAGCTCTGTGCTTCAGGCTTCTGACTATATATTATATAATACCCATAATACCACTTTTCAGCTAGACTTTGAAGAGATTAAAAACGCACATCATTTGTAAACTTTAATTAATGTAATAAACCCCTTTTCCGCAACCCTCTTCGCTGTGCAAAACCCAGACAAGGCCGTGAATATGGCAAATCAACAATTAAGCACCTCAGCGAGGTGACATCACACCGTGGCCTCGCGTTGCACTCACGGTTTATTGAGGAAAGTCTGGTCATAAAAAAAGTTAAAAAAACGTCGCTTG
This sequence comes from Drosophila tsacasi, assembly GCA_018904565.1. Lineage (NCBI taxonomy): Eukaryota > Metazoa > Arthropoda > Insecta > Diptera > Drosophilidae > Drosophila > Drosophila tsacasi. The sequence goes on from JAEIHY010004815.1 coordinate 7,559, forward strand.
TAAATCTTCCGAAAAAGCTTCGCCAGCAGCCACCAGAGAGTTCCCCCTAATCGCGTGTGTACTTTAGTTTGTTTATATTTTTTTTCGCACATATTTACCAGCGATAATGTTCGCCAATAATTACAGTCAGAAGTTTGCTGGCTCAGCTGGAGGGGGAGATAGTGTAAATTTCCAGCGCAAATATGAAAGGGAAATCTGTCGACTCTGGCGATCAAATGTTTGCCCACAAATGTGGCGTCTAGTGCCGCTGTCGGTGTCGATGTCGGTGGCCAGTTGTTTAGATAGTGACGCACCCCGTTCGGGGCCGAGATTAGGCGTTCTTGATAAACATGGCTAATAAACAGAGGCGGCGGCGGGTAAACAAACAGAAAACATTGCGAAAATATGTATAAAAATATCCGATTCGCACAGAAATGTGTTCATAAGGGCACTGCGAGAAATTTTGAATGTATTGTTAGTCTTAAAAATAATTGTTATGGATTAATTGTTAAGAAGAAGACTGACCTGGCCTGGGGTGCTTATACTGGATGCAGCTGCGGGGAATAATATATTTTATATATTTTTTGATTAATTTCTATATGGTTAAGAATACTTCTTGCTTAATTTTCTTTTGTTTTAGTTGTATATGAAGTTAAGTTTAAGTTTAAGTTTACTTTTAGTCTAATTTGCTTTATATAAATCATCAAACAATTAAAGTTTAAATAACTAAAGATCTGATTTCAAAGGCATTTTGTTATTAGGGAACTTTTACATTAATTTCTTAGTTATCCAAGGATATCGATAGGTAAATATACATATTATGCATTTTTAGTACTTTCACTAATTTATATATTGTTTAGTTTACTTGCTGCTTAATTTTGTCTTGTTTTTAGTTATATAAATCATAAATAACTAAAGGCTCCTACTGATTTCCGAGCTGTAGTTGTTATAAGAAAACTCCCAAATTATTTCCTCAGTTATCAAGGAAAACAGTGCTCTAGCTCCGAATTTAGCTATGACAGCTACATATTTCTCTTTACCATTTCCCCTCTAGATTTTCCCCCTGTGTACCCCTTTGTGTGTGAGCTTTTCGCCATCGATGTGCGAATTGCGCTTATCTAATGAGTCGATAATGAGGGCGAGTGGCGGTGGCGGCGGCGGCGGCGAAGGAAGTGCATCGCATGGGCTTAGTATTAGCAGTTGTATTAGTGGTGCTGCGGGTTCTGTGGGAGCTTTTCTGCCTGGCCAGGCCATGAGTGCCATGAGTGCCTTGAGTGGAACCTGGAGGCCGACGTGACCGGCGGCACATCGGCCAGCGCAAAGCTTCCCGCGGGTTCTGGGAGTGCCGGGATCGAAGCTATATGGCACAGCTACTATATAAGGCACCATGCTGGGCGTGCGTCCCGCGCATACTGCAGGCAGCTCTTTCCGCGTTCGGTTCGCTTCGAAGCTCTCCTCCCATAGTTTCCCCGGATTTTCCGTACTTTTCGCACATTTCCCCGCTTTAAAATCAGCATGTGGTCGAAGGCTGCCATCACCGGAGCCCTGCTCGTCATGGGCGGCGTGCTGTCCATCAGCGTGGTGGATAACTTTGCCTATGTGGATCGCTCCCTGCCGGTGGCCATGCCGCAGGCCAAGGGTCTGGTGGCCAAGGATTAAGGCAGCAGCAGCAGCAGCAGTGGAGCAGTGGAGAGAGGACTCAAGGTGGCTAAAGTGTGTTCCAGGACGCGCCCAGTTCCCGGTGAAGGAACGGCAGTGTGATCCCAGTGGTGGTCCAGGGAGTGTCTGGCTACTCCAGCTTCGAACCAAGCAGGACATAGTTGGGCCTCCCCCAAAGATGTGATCCCTTAACTAGCCGCCTTTGTGCCTGGGCAAGAACAACTAAGCTTTAATTTATGTTACATTTTTCTTTATTATTATTATTATTTTTTTTTGTTAATATTATATAAGTTATAAAGTCATAAAGTTCCTAATGTGTAAGCAATAAAATATGTAAGTTTTAAAGTGTATTTCGATCTATCAGTCTTTCGGGTATTGATTTTCTGAGGCTCTTGTTAAGGTAATTAGTTGTAGATCGAAATAACTTGAGCAGTAGGTGTGTTCGTATTTCCTTGTTAGAATTTTGAATATTTAGGAATCTTCTGGTTGTTGTGGTTCTTCTGTTTCTGTTTGTGGTTCTTCTGTTTCTGTTTGTGGTCCTTGTGATTTAATTCGTTCTGGAACTCTTCAGACGTTACGTTCCTTTCGAGTCTCTCCAAGAGAATTCTGATACTTCTTGGCATCTCCACCCACTTTCTCGGCTGCTCTCTTGGCCCTCTCATTGATCAGTCTCAGCTGGGACTTGCGCGTCAGGATCGAGGGCACCCTGGAGCGGGACATTTCCATGGCCAGGGGACGAGGTGGCGGTGGTGGCATGGCCTCAGCCTCAGTCAGTGCCCGTGCTGAAGCTGGAACTGGAGTTGAAGCTGAAGCTGAAGTGTTTCCCATCTTAGGTGCCTCCATAGTAGTTGCTTGCTCCTTGGCCTTTGCCTGGGGTGTTCCTGCAATTCCCATACCCAAACCCATATCCATGGGCATTATACCCAAGCCCATGCCCCCTCCCCCTCGTGATCCTGCCGCAGCACCCCCGTTGAATCCCCCTCGACGTGCACTCTGCTGGGCGGCCGCCCTGAGAGCCGCCATGGTGGGCAGCCGGAAATTCGGTGGCGGCTCCACAATAACACGTTTTGGCTGCTCCGGCGGCGGCGGCGATGAAACCCGTGGACGTGGCGAGGGCCCCGGCCGCAGGTGGTTAATGTTGGGCCTCGGCCAGGTGGAGCCACTTGCCACCTGATCGGCCCCACCGCTGGCCACAAAAGCCTGCAGCTGGCTGGCAGTGAACATAATCTTGCGCTGCTCCCCATTTGGCTTCTTGTGGACGGCCAGGTAGCGCGACTGGCCGTGGCTGGTCACCTTGCTGACGGTGACATTTGGACCGAAGAGCTTCAGGTTCTCGCGCAGCTGGGCGGCTTCCTTGGCGGAGTAGTCGTCGACCCCGGGGGGCGGGGGCTGGGGCTGGTTCTGGGGCTGTTTGGGTGCTGTAGCTGGCGCCGGCGGCGGCGGTGCCGGGATCGGTGGCGGCGGCGGCGGTGGATCATCGTTCAGGTTCTTGGGTATCACAAAGGGCAGACGGGCTGGCAGCACAATGACCTTGGGATAGATCTCATTCTCCAGCGGGTTGATCACGTGCGCCAGGTAGTTGGGCACCGGCGGCAGCGGCGGCGGGGTCTCCGGTCTGGGACGGCGCTTATATGGCTTCCGCGGGGTTACGCCGCTGGGTCTGTTCCCCAGCGGTGGACGACCGCGCCTGCGCCCGCGGATACCTGGGGTGGTGGTGGGCGTGGGGGTGTTCAAGGCCAGGGCCTCGTCCGGAGCCTGGAAGATCGGTATGCGGAATTCGGAACGCACGGGCGGCACATAGAGGTCCACCAGTTCGATGATCGTGTTCGGCTGGATCACGTACTCGCGCTCGACGAGGCCCCGGGAAGTGGAGGAGGCGCCACCGGATGAGGATGTGGATGGGCCGTCTGCTTCATCCAGCGGGGGTGCCGATGCGATCACAGCGATTCGCTGGGACATGGTTTTGACTGAAAGAGAGGGAGGGGAGTGCGAAGGATGAGGTCATTGGGGTAGGAGGAGAGTGGGCGGGAGGGAGTGCGAGTGGGTTAGAGTGGGTGGGAGAGAGTGGGTGAGAGTGGGTTAGAGTGGGTGGGAGTGGGTTATAGTGGCTTAAAGATAGTGAGAGTGGGCGAGGGACATTGAGAGTGGGTGACAGTGGGTCAGAGTCCCGCCCCCCTGGCACCACATATTAATTTGCATTTGGTTCAGGCCTCATTTGCCTTTATTTCTGCTGACTCCTCAGATTGGGGCCTATCGGGTAGCCACTCTCAGACCCAAGTCCCTTTGGCTTTGTCTTTGTCCGTCACTCAACAAATACACTGGGAAAAATGATGAAGGTAGTGTAGTGGGTAGGAAATTGCAGGCAAAACATTTCTTTATTTTTAAGTTGATAAATAATATTGAAGAAATTAATATGAAAGAGAATTTGACATAAGAAAGAGCTCGGACACAGTCTAGATTGAGCTCTGGGGTGTTATGTGTGGTGTGGCGAGTCAGGACTTAAGGCACCATTACTCTAATGTATGAGGAAACTATCTGCATTGATATTAAATAATAAATAATTATAAATTAAGAAACTAGGTTAAAAATAAAGCAAAGAAATCGACCTTTGCTTTTACATTTTATACTATATATTATCCCATATATTCTATAAATCTATTATAAGGAAACTCTCTTTGGTTTTTAACTAAAATTTAAAAAAAAGCTTCATTTGAAGCCTTAGGATTAAGTTTACATTTTTACTCTCAGTCCTGGCACACACCATAGACACTTCCGCACAACCTGCCGCTCCCCTCCCTTACTTCCTCTTTCCTTACAACCCCCTTTTCCCCCTGAGTGTGTACTCACACAAAAAATGACTGGCAAGCCGCAAATACTTTGTCAGGCTCAAGTTGACAGTCGTTCTGGGGTCCTGAATCCTGAATCCTGAATTTCGAGGCGCCATAGGCTCGCTCGCTCGCTGGCTTCTCCTCCCTTTTAATTTTTTTGTTTGTGGCCTCCACGCATTTGACACTTTTTTGTGCGGAGGACCCTGGGCCCACCCACTATTTCTCCCTGTGTAGTCTGTGGAGGCATTTGGCAGAACAGATTGTTGAAGATGTGATTTCGGGCAGAGAGAGAGCTTTGCCACTGGACTCCGCCACCAGAGGCAGGAGCAGGAGGAGGAACTGAGAACTGAGTCCTGCCTGGAACAATCGTTAATCTAATGAAAGATGACATTTCATGTGGGCCTGGAGGTGTTTATGTCCCAACAACACTTGTGACCACTAGCATCTCCTGCTCCTGCTTTTGCTTTTGCTCTTGGTCCTGCTTTTGCTTCCACTCCCACTCCCGTTCTCATCCTCGTTCCGCCCTCGGAGATGGCTCTTCCACTTGCTCGCATCTCATCCGATTTGTTGGGGGCATCCATCATTCCCCGGCCCTCGGCTTTCGGGGCTTTGATGAATAAGCGGCTAGTTAAGCAGGGCTGCCCAGGCAGCAGAGGGGGTGCAGGGAGAGAGAGGGAGTTCTGCCAGCGATCAAAGGTCAATTTACAGGCCAAAAAGTTGCCCAGAGATGGGAATTAGTTCAAGAATTAATGCCTTACTTTAACTTTAAATGATATAAAGTATACATAGTTGTAAATATTATTTATATTGTAATCCTAGTTCCTATTCCTATTCCTATTCCTAATCTTGTTTCTATTCCTATTCCTATTCCTATTCCTATTCCTATTCCTATTCCTATTCCTATTCCTA
>JAEIHY010004839.1:0-10738 GCA_018904565.1 Drosophila tsacasi
AGTAGCCCGAGGGGAGCGGGAGCCTTGTCCCCCTCAGTAGTGTTCTCTTCACCTGCCGGCGACAAGTTCTTTACAACACTTGTGAGTTTTTAGTATTAAATATTAATGCTGTTTACTAGCTGATTTTAAAATGAATTAATAAATTTCAGTGCAGCTTGAACAGCAAATGAAAATGTAAAAACGTAGACCCGCAACCAATTTCGTGTTGGTTTTTTGTCTTAGCACCTTTTGTTATGAATGGGGCAATAAACATATGGACAACGATGTGTCACTGTCATTGTCTTGGACCGATTTAAATACTATTAATTGGAATGGAGACAAACGCCGATATTAGCATAGCATTTATACATACATCTGGTCAGATTTGGCAATGGCTTGTGCGAAATTCCGAGAGTCAGTCAATGGAGATAAACAATGGAAAAGATGACAGCCGCACATAAAACAGTTAAGGAGATTTACTGCCCTTATCATGGCAGTGGCAATAATTTTGTGTTTGCATAATTATCGTTTAGTAACCCGAATCGAATCCGTTGCCATTGGGAAATAGTAGCTTCGCACTCCCTGGGAAACAGCCGGGGGAACGGAGTTGGATGTGGGAGCCACAACAACTGGGTTGCAACTGGGCTATCAATACCCCAAAAACTACATAGCTGGGCGATAAGATAAATGCCAGATTAATGCATCAATTTCATATTCGAACTGATCATAAGTGACTTAATAATGATACTGAAAATGATGTTAGTGATAAGATGGTTATCAAGTACATGTTATTTGATGCGTACGTGCCACAATTACTGAAAATTAAATGTGATAACACAAAAATACAATATTATATTACGAAAACCACCATTTGGAAACCGTTTTCAATACAATATCTAAGGGTTCTGTATTATTAACGAAATCCTAACTCAGTAAAACCTTTGCTTAGCTTTCGAATAATCGAGACTACACAATTCAAGGTCTCTTTCCATATTAATCGTAGATAATCCTTGATAACATTCCGGATAAAGACCTATACTATACAAACAGTTCAGAATTTTTTATATGCGACACTGCGCATGATTTAAATGCTGTATCCAAAGTATAATAATCTAGGCCTTAATATATTTCCATACAGTTGGTGTTCTTAGCAAGCTTACACTACTTTGAAGCCCTTTAAAATCCCTCATCTGGCTAAGGTGGTCAATTTGCAAAGTATTTTCCCTCATCTAGCCATATACATTATTATTTTTAATTTAATTTAGTTATAAAAACTCATAATGACTTCAAATTCTTAGATATTCAGCGCCTCGCCATATCAGCAGGGCGGGCACTTGTTCGCCCACATTATCATTATCATCGTTAATATGATTACTCAGTTGAATAGCTCTTTTTCTGGTTTCTGGACGGAGTGCCACGATATTGACGCAGCTGCTTCTGGCCCGCATATGCACATACACCACATGTTATAACTATGCTATGTTTATGATAACTTCATAACGAGGGCCCAGCGGAACCTGGAACGATCTGCCAGAATGCCCGCGAATGAAACACGCTTCGATTTACCTTTAGCTATCGATTTATGGTTACTTTTGCATGTATTTAATGTAAAAAAAAAACATTCATTCTTTATCCGGGTTGCAGGGTTTCAACAAAAAAATATTACATGTCGGTAGGAAGGAGGTTCGGGGACGGGTAACATCAAATTTAAAAAATAAAACTGCCCGTGGGGGAGTGGGAATGAATACGTTGCAGATATAGGAGCGGAGAAAGAGAGATTGACAACGTGGGCTCTCCTATATAGCAACGGAGGGCGGTCTAAACGAATAGCGAAAAAGAATGAAAATACGAGATGCGGCGCTCCGGGTCCAACTACTGCTTCTCCCTGCTCCTTCCTCCCTGCACATCGCTGCTCAGACTCAGACTGGTCCAGCTTCTACAGGCGGCCGTAGTGCGCCTGGCTGGGCTTGCGGTCCGTAAAGAAGTTGCGCAGCACCAGGATGTGGACGAGACCGATGACTACGACGGCGCCCGTCTCCAGCGACGACCACAGCATCACGCGCTGATTGAGATCCTCGGCCCGCTTGCGTCCCTGCGCCTCGCGCAGCCGATGATGCGTCTGGGCATCGAGGATCTCGTTGAGGCCCTTGTGAATCGCCTGCGACGAGGTCTCCATCTGGGTGAGCACGGTGGCGTGCTCGTCGACGCCCGGCAGCGCTGCCTCCTCGCCTACCTGGAAGTCCACGTAGACGATCTTGTGCGAGAAGGCCGAGAATTGGTTGCCGAAGCAGGCAGTATACACGCCCGTTGTCTCCGCCGTGAACTGGTGGCTATCGAACGTAGCCCGGTCCAGCTTGTAGATGACCTTGCCCTGCGGATCCTTCAGCGTCACGTCCACGTCCAGCTGACCGCCGGCAGACACCTGGAACTCGAAGTAGGCGCTGGAGTTCTTCTTGATCTCCTCGTAGAAGCAGTCCTCCGCATTGTCCGCCAGGTCGAAAGTGAACTCCACAGCGGCGACGCACTGCATCAGGGCCACCAAGACGCCCAGGGCGAGTAGAATCTGTGTGCGGTGGTTTCGCCTTTGGGACATGGCCATCCTTTTGATATTCGGGTTTTCGTTTGGAATCAGTGGCTATGTCGCTGTGGAACACTCCCGTCCGGTGCCACGAAACAGCTGCTGTTGGCTGGTGGCTGAAGTCCGCGGAAACGTATCGTCGCCTCTTCGCTACGCTGCTCTGTTCTTTTATTGACGAACTCTGCTGCCTCGCCTCTTTCTGCTGCCGCTTCGGTGCTATATTCTAGCTGCCAGAGACACGAGATCAGAAGGCACGGGTCACACCCAGGACTGTTGCAAAAGCCACCTGTCGTCCTCACCTGGTCGTCGTCGTCGTCGCCGCCGTCCGGATTACGTTTTGTTTGCTAATTGCTAAAAAAAAGAATTTACTAAAAACACTATAGAATGTTCTGACACGTGTCAACACTCTTTTTGACCGGCACGACGCTTTGCAACACTTGAGGAACACGTATGTGCTATCGGCATTTGAAAAGCGGACAATCGACAATTGGCGGTTAAAAAGAGTTATCGGGTTTTTATTGGGCCAAAAAAGAGAAAATAAATAAATAGAATAGAATACTTGGAAAAAATAAGAATACTTCTTCAGCCAAACGAGATTGAATGTGCTAATGAAAAATAGAGAAAGAAAAATTCAATGCTAATATTCAGTGCTTTTTAAGATGACACTAATTTTTAATTTATAAAAAAGAAAACCAACACCCAATGGCAGCGAATCACAACGACTTAGTTGGTAATCTATAAATAGCTAAGTTTGAATTGGTCCCGGTTTCCATTGGGCCACTTTCTTTGGTCGGCAGGGCGTATTCCAACACTGGATGTCAACAACTATCGTATTTTGAAATTGTAATTTATAATTTACGGCTTTTAGAGTTTGCAGGATTAAAACTGTGTGTAATTAAATAAAAGAGGATTACTGTACATTTTAAATTCAATTCTAATAAACTTTTTCATTGAAAATGTATCAAGCTCATGTCAACAAGCTATCGATATCGAAAGCACTCGATAACGATAGCACATGACAGACGGCAAACGACATTTGATTTCTTTGGAAAAAATTTCCAGCATTTGGTACGTACTTTTCTACAGAAATCATTAAATTCAATTCAATAGGATGAATGTGGTGGAGCTACGCGTGGACCGCAACCTTGTGTGCCACAACTTCAGTGGATATAAACTATCCTTTGACCCGGTGCCGGTTTTGAGCGAGGATTTGCATTCGACGCCGTGGAAGATGAATCCGAATTGGCACGACTACACACTGCTCCATAACGCGATCTTTGGCAGCCACAACCACCTGAGCGCGGACCCGTGGCAACGCTACACCACGTATTACATGAGCGCTCGGCACGAGTTGATGCAGTGCATCTACGATCCGCAGGTCGGACGCTCCCTCGGCATGCGCGTCGTGTACACTGTGGAGAGAAACGACCACGGAGACGGCCACGCTCAAATGACAGGCGACTACAACTACTCGATATGCTTCGTCTCGGAGCGCTTCTGTGTGATCTGCGACGGTATTACCACCTACCATTTGCTGGACACCGGCGATCGCTCACGTCCGTCCACCGACCAATGGCAACTGGTCACCCGCACACCGGTGGACCGCGAGAGCGGCAAGCGCGGCTACTACATGTACGATGCCCGGCTGGATGTGGTGCAGGAGCGCAAGCAGATCTCCTTGGTGGCTGGCAACATCTGCCGTCGCAATGAAACCTCACCCACCTACATGGAAATCGTCTGGGGCCACTGGATCTTCAACACATTAACCAACGAATGGGATTATACCATCCGCGAGCGGCTGGAAACCACTGGGTCACTGCATTATTGCTCATTTGAGCCGCGGGCAGAGTCTCTGATCATGGCAAGCAATCGTAAGATCGAGACGAGGGAGCAGCGTGAAGCAGCCGAGGCCGCCGCAGTAGCCGACGCCGCCGCCGCCGCCGCTGCAGAAATCGACGCCCGCATAGCAGCCCTGGCCGAAACCCGCGCAGCAGCCCTGGCCGACGCACAAGCTATGATCGCCGCAACCGCCGCTCGTCTTTCAACTTCGCTGCCTGAGGGTCCGCAGAACGGCCACGATGTAGGGGTAGCTGTTTCCCAAGATGCCGTCAATGCTGACGCTACTTCTGATTCTGATGACGAGACTGCTGGACCGTCGAATTCCGCCAGGCTGCCCATACCCAATCTGGAAGATCCCGTAGAGGAATGCGACCTGGGTTCCTTGGATGAAGAGAACATAATGGGTGGGTATTTGCAATGTAATCACTTGCCTGCAATTTCAAATACCTAATATTTCTCTGATCTCCCTTTTAGTGCGCTACAATCTGCCCAAACGGAAAATTACCCACACCATCTTCCTCGGCAACCAGCCGTTGGCTTTCGTAACCAATCTCCGTCCGGGATTTCCGCCCGCCTTTGCCACTCGCCAGGGCGTGGACGCCTCCGTGTGGCTGCAGGTGTACCAGCCCAGCCGCCCGGACGAGTGGAGTGTGCGCCATGTGGGCCAGTTGCACGCCTTGGGCTACGTCCAGGCCTCAAAGTTAAATCGCAAGTTTACCTCTTGCTGCCCGGAGTTCGGGTACTCCGTTATATGTGAGAACGGCCGAAATGTACTCATTTACCACACCCGCCACGACTCCGCCGAGGGCCCGCGCAACCGCAACGGTCCGCAGGCTGCCGTAGGCAAACAGCTCCTCATCACTCTTGATACTATACACGGCGACATCATGGGCGTTACCACAACCAACAACCTAATTACTGTACTGACTGAAGAAGCCATTATGCACCTGCAGCTTTGAGTTTCGGACTTTGACGACCATTCTATTTTCTGTACGTTTAAATTTCATCTCGAGTGGACGAGAAAAATGCATTTCCTTTACTATATTTAAATAGTAAACGCGAGAAACTCTGTGAATATGGAATCCACTCGTAATATATATTTTCATTCTGATTAATTACAATAAAGACTCAAATGCTTTGTTCCCAGGGAAACCCTGATACGTAAACATATATCGTTTGAATTATATTAATGGTAGTTATTAAGGTAAGCCTTATTTAGCATACGTGTGATATATAATCATAAACTAAATAAATAATTATAAAGGTGTGTAAGACAAGGATATTAAAACGTAGTAATACGCAGCCATTGCGTTAACATTTAAGATAAATAATTAAATTTTACTAAAGTACAGAAAAACGAGAACCAAGTTAATTTATTAAATTGAATAAAATTCTCCTTGAATTTAAAAAATTAACAACTCTGCTGTATTAATTGTAGTAACAAATTTATATTTATTATCGTCTATTTCATGTCTTACATGTCCTGCATATTTGGACAAATTCAAAGCAATTACAATATTTCTTAATATAATAATACAAATTATACTTTGGTTATAAATTACATGTTTTATTCTCTCTATATATCAGCAACTATTTTAAAGATAAATAATATATTCTTCTAGAAAAAACTACATTTTATAAGGATATCTAATGCACGCATTTCCCGATATGGTGAAATTACAAACTCTAGAATGTTCCAAAAAGGCAACGGGCAACATAGGGTTAAATGGCGCTATGTCCAACACTGGCGTGTCTTTCAGTCGGTCACACTAAAAATCCACTTCTCCAGCGCTTTTAACGGCCGCCAAGAGAAAGTATGCAGTTACAGCTGATTGAGTTTTAACAAAATCAATCATCTAATCCAATAAGCTCAATGGACTGACGCTGTTTCCTCGCTTTATAGGGCTAGTCAGCTGATCCGTGTTTGTTGTTTTGAAGTGGCGCGCCAGTGTGGCCAAACTGCACTTGTTGCGTTAGGGCGGGTGTGGGCGTTCGCGGGGCTAACTACCTTAGAACTGTGGTAGGGTCACACGGGCCGGTGGTTCGTTTTTACATAAATAGCCGCGCAGTTAACGTTTGGCGTTTTATTGTTTTTGGAATTGTGTTAATATCGCGTTGCGCTGTTTACGTTAACCTCCACAGATCATTTGGCGGCAATATAGATTCGCTCAATAATATACGCCATCAAACGCCTTCGAAGTGGAAACTACTATATTGTGAAATACAAAAACACCCACACCACACCGCCACACACACCAGCGCACTTGCAGCACACTTCCAATTGGAACGAACCTTTTTTTTCCGGGCGGGGGAGCACAGCACGTTTCGCGTGAATTTCGGACTCGGACTCGGATGCGCGGATTCCCATTCCGGTGGCAGCAGCAATATCTATAATTAGCAATAGGCCAACAAATATCTGCAGAAGCTGTCGCAATTGCAATATCTGTTTACAACGCCGCTGCCGACAGTGTGAGAGTGAGAGGAAAAACACGCGGCCGCCACACAGTTGTTATTTGCTTTTTGTTGCCGTTGCTTGCCGTTTTTTTGTTGTTGTTTTTGGTTTGCCCAATAAGCGTGTGCATTTTCCAATTGGCAATTGGTCAACGAGAGAGAGAACTCCATTAAAATTGTAAAATAAACGGAAAAGGACGAGAGAAGCTGCGGGAAATTTGAACGAATTGCCGAGAAAACGAGAACGTCGAACGTCGTTACACAACCCAAACCCGTCGCCGCCGCCGCAGTGCAGGAGTGCCTATACATTATTCTTCTTCTGATTTGAGGACGCCGACGTCGCCAGAGCAACAGCTGAGCTGATTCTCTTATTGGAGCACGCGTGCCTGCGACTTGTAACTGTGACTGCGTTTGTTTGTGTTTGTTTCGTCGCCTTCTTCCTTTTGCCGGTAAGTTGTTGTTGTTGTTTTTGTAGCTTTTGTTATTTACCTCTGATCGGAGTGATTGTTGTTGTTACCTTGTTGCCGCTCTTTTACTTAACACTAGTTGGAAGCCAATGACGAGGCAGGTTTTATAATGATTTCGAGGGATCACGGGGGCAAGGTCTCACACTCGTGTGTGTGTGAGTGTTTGAGCCGGGCGAACAGCAGCGGTCGCAATAATAGTCCCCACTGGAAATACATTAAAAATAAGCGGTATATTATTGCAATAAAAGTCCTGTTACTTTGGTAATAATTGTGGTTGTCAGTGTTGCACAGCGTTTAAGCTGGGATTAGGATTTGCGGATTAGAATTGTAAATTTTAGAGTATTATTTTATGTGAACAGATAGTTTTTTTTTTTATGTAGAAGACACATTATTTGTTGAATATACAAAAATAAACACAAATATAACTCCATTAGAGTTTGTTTGCTAACAAAATAAACCAAAACCGGTTACGAAAGTATTTGTTATTAATATTGTTCACACCTCAGGGAGTTTTTCTAAAGCTTTACACATACAAAATCTACACAATGTGATTAAAATAGTCTTGATATTGTATAAAAACTGAACAGAATAGTTTCTAAATTGTTATTTATGGTGAAACTCGGTTTGAAAATTTGCTTTGGTTCGTACTTATTGTGCGACCGGCATTGTAAGTAATTGTGTCTGTGGGTAATTTTTGTAAATGCGTAATTACCAGGTCAGCCACCAACAACTATTATTTCTTCCCCTCCTCTGCCCCTCTATTTTTTCTCCTTTTTTTTATTGATTTTCCATGTTATTTGCCCGTAATTACGGGGCAATTCGATTTTAAGTATCCACCGGACGGAGGGCTTTGTATTTGTGCTCGTAGTTGTTGTTATTGTTGCGGCTACAGCCTTGACATTCGTTCTCTTCTTCACACACCAAAATAATGTGTGTGCATGTGATTTACACTTGCCCCTATCCATTCCTATCGAATTTCTGCGTTTTCCGCCTATTTTGTGTGTGTTTTCGAATGTTTTTTTTGTTTAGGGTGGAAACGACCTTGGGTGGAAACTTCTGGCATGTTCTCCCGCTGGCGTGACTAATTCGAAAGTGGAAAACGGAGGACTAATCATTAGATATAGATATTCCCTCGAATTTCAGAAATCGCCAAGTCATCGTGACGTGACGTCAGGTGCAGGCAAACACACACATTGCTCATACGCCATGTGCGACCAAAAGCCGGGCCGGGGGTATTCCTGCTCTAGCCGAATGGAAGGAGGAAGAGCCCAGAATATCAGGAGTACTTTTTGGGAAAACTGGAGATCCTAAAGAGGGTTTATGATGGGGAATTTCACCACACTATGCAAAGCCACGGGTGGTGACGTCAGGTTTTTTGGGGATAAATGGGGGAAGAAAGAAAAGAAGGAGAGATAGGGAAATACAGAAATAGAGAGGGAGAGAGAGAGCAAGAGAGGCAAGCCGTATCAACTTGGCTTTCCTGATCTATCAGCATGAATGTGCAGAAATATCTCACGAATTATTCACATGACTCAGACCGCGCTCCCTCCCGGAGTAAAGTGTGTGCTCGCCCCCACCACGCATCACGATCAATTATTATTGTTGCCATTTGTTTGTTGTTTGATAGCAGCGTGCGAAAAGCAATCAAAGCCTTTTCAGTGCCTGCCTCCAGTGGCTTGTGTGACATTTGCCATTATTATCTCGCCATGACTTGCCCCAAAGGCTGTACAGTATATAAGTATTTACTATATATAAAGATATATGGATGGATGGATAGATAGATAAGTACATTACGCATACGCACAGATAGTGCCTTGGCCTTGCCGGCCTTAAGCCAGCCTTTATTGTGCGCTGTCTAATCCCCCCTCCGGCCATTGTCACGCACCGCAGGCCTCTCGAAGTGCCACAGTGCAGGGCAAAAAACTAGTATTTAATCATAGTGTTTATCACGATGACACTCGAGCAAAATTGTTCCTGCTTCCGGGCACGAGTCATTATGATATTACGAAATTTGTTAAGATATCGTATTTATTTATAACAAATATTGCAATTTAAAGCTGTCATCATGATGATGTGAGAAAAGGCATTGCGATAAAAACTATATCACCGTTATTTAATCATTGCAAGAGTTGCATGCATAAGCATGATTTTTAAAATAAAACTAATTTGTTCTACCGTATTCGATCTTTGGACATTAATTAACTTTAAAACTAAGCATGATTTTAAATATGAAATATTTCTATAATTTGTATTTAATTATACATTTAAAACCAAAATAAAATAAGTTAAACAATGAACACACTTGCCGCAGTGTCGTTCTAAGCATAATATGCATTATTTAATATTTTTCTTTTATATTTAGTTTCAAATTAAATGAATAAACCTCTTTATTTTACAATTCCCAATTAGTTGTAGCTTCAAGCTGTTGAGAACCAGGCTTGATATTGAAACTGTATACTTACATACTCCTTCATATTCATAAAATATAAATAAATTAATTTGAATTTAACGAATTAATTATGAAATACCTTGCTTTTAATGAGTTTTCAAAAAATTCAAATCTTACAGTTTCAATGTTTAAATTTTCAAATTAAAAAGTCCGTGAAGTCTTGGAATTTCTCTCTGTGCAGGTGAGAATTTGATGCGCACTTGCGGCGGCCAACAACTTCGTTGTTTGGGCCAATCGTTTTTACAGCCAAATTACCAGTGATTGCTGCTGGTTTCAAGTACATACCTCTTCAGTCCTTGTTTTATCTTTTTTTGTTACGTTTCGCGATTAATCCAAAAGTTGACAGCTTAAGGTCAAATTACTAGATGGGAAAATGACTTTGATTAGAGTAATTGAAACACCTCTATAGAGTTTGCAGTTGTGGTTTCACTTAATAAGTTAATATATGTATTAAAATCTGATGGATATTAAACCCACTTGCCTGGTCCCCATAAAAAATATGCTCAAGGTTCAACTTTTTGATGTGATCTGCCGTCGAACAAGTAAATCGTTCTAAACTGTATATTGTGATCTCATGACTAAGTGCTTCCCCCCATGGGGTAACTCCCCCCGATCTTGAGCCTGATGCGTGCCGAATCGCTTTAGAGGCCGTGTAACTGGGATTACTCCGACTTTATTACTCATAATATAGCTCGAGTGCAGTGAATTTAATTAAATGTCGTTGCCAGGAAGTGAATTTTAGCAACCAAATGCGATAAGTCACATGTTTGTTAGTCTCGTTTCGTTATATTCTTTTTTGTTTTGTTGTCGTTTTTACGCCTTGCTCTTTTGTTATTGCTTTGCACTAAGCTGAGGCATTAAGAGTTAATGGTTTTATGATTTTTACGAGGCTCAAAACAAAGCCCTGGGCGCTATAAACTCAAGGATATACCCTCAACTCACACCTGCAACTACGCCTACGCCTAATCGACATTT
>JAEIHY010004847.1:0-10365 GCA_018904565.1 Drosophila tsacasi
CTCGAAGAGCTATTCCTAGGAACACTTATGAGGCTGAGCTGGTCCACATGCTCGTTGTTGGACATGAGGAAGGCGGTGAAGACGCACCAGACCACCAGGAGTACGGCAATCTTGAACCAGATGAGATACTTCCGGATCTGCCAGGATAAACATCAACAAGGTAAATATTTATACATTTTTGAGAGCCCTCAAGGACACCCACCAAACTCTTTCCGTGCGTCTCGGCCTCGTCATGCTGATCGTCATTGTTGTTCTCCAGATCCCTGCAAATGGCCCGGGGAATCACAGAAAACTGGTTGCACTAATTACGTAACTGACACCCGAGTAGCACAGAACTACGAACCTGCCGTCCAGCACTCGCACCTGTCCCGCCTCGTTCGTCACATTGATCCCGATCTGTGTGAAGGCCGTCTGTGTGTTGGCCAACGCCGTCTCCTCGTGATGTCCATTCTCCACCCGGAGTTCACTCTCCTCCGCCGGCAAAGGATCAACGTCTGCAGAAATTGAAATATAAAATGTATAAGTGAAAAGTGATTAAAGATTAAAGCAGTCTGGCGTTGACTTAACCCTGGCCCGAAATGGGCAAATATTTATGCGAAAATGTACTCATTCGCTGCTCTTGGCGGAAGGACAACTCGCGGACAACTGGCAGGGAATTAACGTGGCCCATCATCATCCAGCCACCACCTGCCACGTGTTGGCAGTATTTTATTGGCAAACGTAATCGCCTCGCCGTGGCTATAAATACACCTCAATGGCCCTGAGCGAGAGCTGAGGTACACACTGACCGACTGACTGATGGCAAAGGACCAGAAAAGGATACACATAGGGAACTAGGAATCCTTTCCGAAAGGATTTGACTATAAAGATATCATTATATATTAAGTTTGGTTCATCCAAAAATACCATAATCATTGCTTCTGTCTGAATTGAGTTTAATTTAAATAAATCTATACTTATAATTTCCGTGTGGCCTTTAATTTGAGGAATCCATTGGACAAGATGTTTGTCCACTCTCCGCTGTGACATCATGTGACGGAAATAGAACGAGAGGAGGACGACCTGGGTATTATTATCATAATTTGCTAAGCCCCAAATAGTGCGTCCATCAAAACAATTGAAGATAAGCTGGACTTAAATTTTTCGGTATGCAAATCGGGGCGAAACCCGGACTCGGCCAGCCGTCGTCCAATGTCAATGGCGACGCCAACGTAAATGGCAATAAAAAATTCAACAATAATTACGGCAATAAAGAAGGTAGCAACAGCCAGAACCAGACATAAAAAAAAGGAAATTATGTGATCCAGGGAGAAGGTAGCCTGGAGGAGGAGGGATAGATGGCCAACCGACTTACCGCCATGTAGACGTTCGTGCTCCTGGCGAAACGACGCTAGACTGGGATCCTGACGAATGCGCTCCGGCAGAGTTCGCCAGACTTGTAAGGCACCTTCTGTTACTTCGCTGCATGTGTGGAGCAGGAGCAGGACCAAAAGCAGGAGGAGTGGCAGGAGCAGTAGCAGGAGCAGGAGGAGTAGCAGACCAGAAGTGGCATCAGCAGCAGCAGCATCAGGACCAATCCAAGGTCGGTGGTTTTTGTTACACATCGGGGAGCAATGAAATGCGGCACCGAAAAGGAAGAGAAATAAGCGGAGAATAAAGATTTAATAAGATTATACCGGGGACTTGTGTGTTTAGAATTTGTTTGTTCAGGTGCTTGGGCGTGGCTTGCCTCTGCCTCTGCCCCCAAAACATTTCAATAAATTTTTTAGCACATCTGTATTGATTTTTTCCCTCCCATTCGATCTGTTTTCCTTTGGCCCGTGCGTGCAACAATTTGTATTCATTTGATTTGACTCTTATAAAGTCTTTAAATTGGAGTTGTTTACCCAAAAAGGGGTTTCAGCTTATGCCACATGAAGTGGAAACTCAATTGTGGTTAAGGAAATGGCAAGTGGAAATCGTCTTAGCGTGTGGATTGACAGCAAACAAAATCTCCAAGAGCTCCCAGAGAAAAGATGCAATAAAATAAGATTTAAGTAAATATATTTTGGGGAGACTGTTAGCCAAAAAGGATAAACAGAGAGAGGTAGGAGAGATGGCTGTAATGGGATTGAAAAATACTTGTAAAAGGGTATAAAGTTCTCCCTTCAGGAAGCCTTCAGGAAATTAAAGGATATTTTATTTATTTGCAAGTTTTACTACCTTTTTATGTTTATAGTCGAAATAAAGTGTAACAAAATATATACGAGATGAGCAGATACGAAAGTATCTATACTTTAATCTTAGCTAAGATATTCCTATCCTATTCTACAGTTAATATAGACTAGCAGCATGATTCATTCTCTGATTTCCAGAGCTGCTTACTAATGCCAAATATCGCATTATAAAGCACCCACAAAAACCACGTTCTGGATGTCACGTAGCCCATAAGATAACTCAAAATATGATTGCAATTCTCATTCTAATTTCCACACAGACTGACCGATTTCAAAGTCAGTGGCTATCTTCAGTCCAGATTTTCGTCAAAGATTCGCAACGATCAAGCTCAATTAAAGAGCTTTTGTGCAGCAGCAGCAGCAATGCCAGATCGGATCCGACCTGCCACTATATATATGTATATAGTACTTGTCGTAATGCCCCAGCCGCTCTTAAGGTCGTTATCAGTGGAAAATGTCTATTTATACTGACCATAAAATACTGCTTTCAGCCTGTCTGTCGTCGTCTTCCATTTCAAATGCGAGTTTAATGACTCTTTGCCATAATTACTGGGACCCAGGCAGCTGAGCTCTAACATAGTAGTGATTCAGCGGGAATAGAAATCGGGGAAGGTTAGGTTCAGTTCCTTGGCGAAGGCACTCTGAGTGCATGGCATCACGTGTGCGGGCTGAATAAATGCAATTTGTGCACTCGATTCAAGTGGCTACAGTGGCACACAAATCTTAATTCAGTCCGAACGACTAAATTTACTTAAGAGAGCGAAAAGTGCTCGAAATAAGTCATAAATTATATTTACTTAGGCTTCAATTAGCTCGCTTGATGGAAGCCAGTGATGAGGGCAAGTCATAAACAGAAACAGAAACAAAGACATGACAAGACCGCCAAAGAAACGCTGACACTGATTTTGTTGACCGAACCCCCCCGACACCTACTTCTGTATACCACATATTATATGTGTACATATCAGCTATAAGTGTCTGGAAGAACACGACATTTCAGCTTGAACTTGCCTCAATTGCGATTCCCAGCTTAGACAGCTCCGACTAGTATAGTATAGCTTAGTATAGCTCGTGCATAAGTCATAAGATCTCTGATTGCCTCATGTGACGAGGTGGAATGGAATCGTGTGTCAATGGGTGTGTTATCTTGGAACTTCAATTGGGTCTAACTAGAATTTGTTAAGGACTTTATGAGTCAGAAGTTTTATATGAAAACCAATTATAGAAAAAGAGTTTTAGAGGTTCCTTTTTATTGATAGACAGAAATGACAAAGAACCTTAATCTTTAGGTTAAAATTTAAACACATTTTGAAGGACTACTCTTGTAAGATTTATTCCTCGAAAAATTAAATGGTTTTTCCCTTAGCTCAAGTGGCAGTGCGTAAAGCTTGTTGATGCCTCCTCAAGTCAATGATTAAATGATTCTGCTGATGACTCTTAATACGTTGAACAGCTACTTTATGTCACGGCTTTCGTCTGGTGAAGTGAAGGCAGCTTCGGTCGTGTCAAAGATTGAATCACACAAGAACTCACCGACAAAGGACACCCACGAGCCCAAGACAGGTCCTTAAATAGAGAGCGAAGCTATCATTAGCAGGAGCCAAGCAAACGTTTTCCGCTTGACTGCAGCTCCAGACAATTTGTCGGTTTTTCAATTGGGTTTGCACACACATTGAAAATATTTTCAACGAAATTTTTTACATTAAAATTAAGTTGATTTAAGTAAGTAATAAATAAATATATTTTTTAATTTCAAGCTAAAGTTTAAGAGCAATATTCCCGAATAAAATAGAGATTATATTTTATGGAGGAATATGTCTATGGCAAATATCTTTATATTTTTGATATGAACAATTATATTAAAATTTTTAGTTTTAAGCACAACTTTTTAAACTTTAATTTTTCTTTCCGTGCATTTAGAGGCCGGGAAACCGATAGCACATTAAAACCTTTAAATTTCAAGAGCTTAACTTATTTTTAAAAACTCAATAATTATTAAATAATAAGTAAATAATGCTTTTGGAAAAAGAAAATTTTCATAGAAAACAATTTATGAAAAAAGCTTGTCTTTGGAAAAAATATTTTGAATGACAATTTATTTTCCCCCCTTTCTCTCAATCCTTTTTTCTCACTGTGCAGTCAGAGGTGAGAACGTAAGAGATAAACGCAAAAAAAACGCACCGTTGACAAGGCTCTTAATGCTAGAACACAATTCATTTTTTATCCTGGCAACCAAAACACACGTACTCATCCTCGTATACATAATCCTGGGCATTGTAAGCCATCTTCCTTGCGGGTAGGGACCAGGGATCCTGCGTCAGGGATGGAAATGTGACACTCGCGAGCAAAGAAAAAAAAGAAAAACGACTAGTACAAGTATCTCCGCGAGTAATGAGTATTATTACGTAAATTGCACACAGACACACACACGGGAAGCAAACTTCTAATAGGGAAGCCGAAAAGAATGTGAAAATTCCTTTGTTAATCGCATATTTTACCGCTGGGAAATGGAAAATGAGAAATGCGGAGAAGCGCAAGAGCTGCGAACTGAAAGACGAGCTTCAATTAAATGGCGGGATCGCGTTGCCTTGACCACTTGTTGCTAATTTCTGCTTTTTATTGTCGCGTGCCCGTTTCGGTTCTGTTTTGTATTTCGCCGCCGATCGTGGCGGAATATATATACACTATATATACTGTATATAGTATACTATTTTTGGGTTGTTTTTTATTTTGTATTTGCAGTGGGCGGTGCAGTCGCAGTTGAAAGCTCGAGCGGTACTAACTGCCTTCCTCGGTTTTTTACCCTATTTTGTAGGTTTTAATGCAGTCGTTGCTCTGCCGCTGCGCAGTCGCTGTCACCGCAAGCAGTGGCGAAGCAGCACGCCAAAGCAAAGAACAACACACAAATTTCCTGATACTCAAATTCGCTTTTCATCAGTTATCTCTCACTGGACGCGCTTTGCTCATTATTCGCATTTATGCTTTCGCCATCGCGGCCGCTGCAAAAGTGCACTCAACACTGATCGAGCACTCTCTTTCGCACTCTTTAACACTGCGCCTACCGCCCTTCCTCCCCCTCGCAGGCAAGGTGCGGGTGGTTCATGTTCATGTTTCTTCATTTTCGGCTTTGTCGAGTGGTCTCTCTCCCACTCTCTGAGTGTTTACTTTCCACTCTCTCTCTTCCCTGGTTACTGTTAATGTTGTTGTTGCCGTTCCTGGCGTTGGCTTATTTGCACTTCTTTCAATTACACTTGATTTATCACATTTGACAGTTGTTCTGCGATGCTTTGGATCTTGCGATGGGCTACACACTATTTCGTAAGGAGTTTGGGTTAGGCTTCGTATTACATTTCCCCAAAATTATTTTGATTTATTTATTTTTTATATCTTCATTCTAGGGATTCCCATTTAAATACATACATTAATTAATTATTATTAATTATAAATATTTTTTTGATTATTATATGATTATATAAATCTATGAATATTATTTTAACTACTATCAGAGATTAAAATTTTAATGGCAAAAAAAAAAGAAAAAAAAAAAGAAAAGAAAAGAACCAACACTCCAAATTGAAATATTCAAATAAAAATGTTTATATCCACCTAAATAATGAACTTTAATCTGACACGTTATAGTTCCAATTATAAGTTCTATTTTAAGCCACAACCCGATACAATTTTCATCAATTTGTTCCGCTCTTATTAAACGATTTTATGACACGAGATGAGCACTGAACTCGTGAGGTTTTTCGTATTATTTCGTAGCCTATACTGACAGTATTTGTATTTGTATGTGTTCTGCAATTTTGCGAGGAATCAGCTGCTGCTTCAGGCCCAATTATTCTGTTAAGGAGCTCGCGAATTATGAAATAGCCTGCCTAAATTGAAGGCGTATTCAGCGAGTACTGCTGCTGTGCGAGACCTTGGAGTTCAAGGGTGCCTTCAATTCGCATGCAAATTTCGTAGACGCCTGACAAGGAATTGAGTCAAATCCGAACCAACCGCCCCCACGTGATGCCGAAAATTCAAAGAGTCACTATGTGCTATAATATTATACTATAGCCCGGTAATTGAAAGGCACCCGGGGGAGCTGGCGCCGGATCAGCGCCTGTCAGAAGTTCTGGCAGACGCATATCACCCAAAAATGGAACGCAACGAAACGTATTTGCCAAGTAAGCAAAAAAGATTTTAAGCTGCAGGTTTGGTACCCTACGTATTGTATTTAATAAAAATTATGGAAACCGTGGAGATTATTATAAAATAAACATCGAATTAAATCAACAAGAAATCTTGTTTCTTTCCTTTTCATCAAATTAAGTTCTTACTAAAGTTGGGCACATAAAATGTTAATCTATCTTCTAAGCAATTTATTTTAGAAGAGATCTCGAAAGACTAGGTATCATATGGTCTAAACTCATTTAAATATATTTCATTCTTGTCTATTTTTATGCCAACTCACCAGAATCTCACCTGGAAAAGCTGACATGCTAACTAACCGACTCGCTGACTCACTGACGTCACAGGTGTGCTTGTGCCCAGCTTGCATAATGCGCCAGTGGTAATGTAATACTCTTCTTCGGCCAATAGATTAGAAAATCCAGCTCGTTGAGGGACAGGGCCAAAGTTGTTACCCGACACCGTCGGCCACCTCTAATGATAGCCATTTCACGGCTCGGGCTAATGAAAAAAGGTCTCGAAGCATGAACAGAGAGGGTTGGGGAACATGGAACATGGCCCACATCTGCCCATGTTGACCCAAGCTGTCGCTTGGTGCCACAAGTGTTTGCGTGGCAGAGTGAAATGCAATTTAATTGAAACGAGACTGCGATCTCGGGTATCGCATTACGTTGTGGCATTGAAAATGGAGTATAAATCGAAGGGAAATTGAATAAGACATTTGGCGGCGTTTAACGAAATGAGCACACCTTTTGGAAATGAACACCCTGTCGATGGAGCACGCCCCAACTGGGCTGATTGGGTTTATCTGCGTTTCGAGAGAGCTCTATTCAACCTCACAATTGGCTATAGCCGCCACACATTTTAATGGCTAACAGAACAAGTTGTACATTAATAGATATTAAATTTATTTTGGGGTAAATTTAAGTAGTATTGAAGGAAGATTTTATAAGATATTTTTATTTAAAATACTATCTAAAACCTATTTTATTTCCACCTTTCTCAGTTTTTATATATTATAAATTATTTTTTTGTCACTGGAAATTGTCAATTCTTTTTTATTTCTAGGCGATTTATTTCGTTGTTAACATTTAAATGGCAATGCAATTAGCTCGTTAATCAACTTTTTAATTCATTTTCATTATTGTTCTTCAACAGCGAACAAAATACCAGTGATTTATAACATAGTTTTCAAATAATTTTCAATGATTTTAAAATATATTACTTAATAACTCAGTTTCTATTATTTTACTATTCCGCTAAGCAATAGTTCTCTCTATATTTTCAACAACTAAATAAACCCTTCAAGTTCAAAATAACTTTGGCTATTTATTATATATCTCTTTTCATGATTTGATAAAAATAAATATCTAAAAATAGTCTGTCAATTTAGATATATAAATTTCCCAAAGATGCTGCTAAAGTTCAGTTGGGGGTGTGGGCGAATCATGTGAAAGTGCACGCACTTTGTCCATTTGAAAAATTAAATGAACACGCGCTCATCAAAGCCGGGATATACAATATACTATTAAATCAACTCAAACTTAAGCTTAAGTAAGCCGCACTCGTAGATATAGAACACACCCACATGTTGCGCCAGAGGTCGAGAGTCGAGAGTGAAGCGAGGGGGGGGAGATGTGTCTATATATCGGTCATTGTGCGACATCGTTGATAACGAAATTACAGTCCCCAAAAAAAAAGCGTAATTTCATCCAGTCGGTCAGTCGGTTCTCTATCAATTTTAAGGTTCCTTTGCTTATATTTCTATGCACAGAGCAAAATGTATTTAAAAGTATGTTATCAGAGTTTAAGTTTAATTTTATATGAAATTTCAAAGAATTTCTGATAGTAGATGACTTGGATTCAATATATATTAAGTCTCGTGAGGTTTTTATGACCACTTAATTTTAAACACAATTCCTACAATTTTAATAATTATCAATAATAAAGAGCTACAATTGTGTATTGTGGCCATAGAACACCCAGGCCTGAGTTTATAAAATAGATTACATATGTACTTTCAGGCAGCGCACTTTGAATAACATTTTTAGCAACAATAAATACAAGTTGAAATATGAATTTTAAAAATTAAAAAATATTTTCAATTTGGAAATATAATTTTTAATTCTTATAAATTTCGCATATATATTCACATCATATTCTCACAGTGTAGTCTCTTCCCGTTCTGGTTCCGTTGGCGGGGCATGCCATTCATGTGGCGCTTTCAGTGCGACACGCTTCATTAATTTCGAGAAAATTGAAAGCCTGAAACCGCGCAGCATTCGGCACTCAGCACTCGGCGTTCGGCACTCGTGTCGTGTCTCATGTGAGCGACTTTTAAAGTTTATTTTTAAATCGCAACGGTGAGGGGAGGGACAGTGAGGAGGGCGACAGGCCTCGATTAGCAAGTTAAATCTTTCGCCGGAGGTAACTTTCCGCTGCGAAAAATGCAAGTTAATTAATTGAGAAACGCGCACAGGCACAGTGAGTGACACGTTCCAATTGGCAATTGCCACCTTTGGAGTGCCTTCCATCGGTGCCTGCTCCACGCCACAGAGTGGCAAATGGCTCACGTTCCCAATGGCTCCTCCATACTCACACGTTCCGAACATAAATCGAACCCCGACTACGAAAGCCAAGGGCAGGGCTAAGTAGTGGGTGGATTTCATAGCCAGGGCAAGGGCTTTAATTGCAGCCGTAGCCGTAGGGTTGTAGTATGCAAATAGCTTGAATAACAGGCATTCATTTGCATTTTAAATTTGCACATACCCATATAGTAAGTGAGCAAAATCAAACTGCAGTTGTAGAATGTTTGATTAATACATTTCCTTATTATTATTCGGATTACGAGCTGTTTTGTACATTAATTTGCTTCATTTTAATTGTATTATTTATAGGAATTGCATAGCGGTTGATGGAATTGTTATTCTTTAGATGAATCTCAATGAATTGCATCACAGCTGCAGTTTTGTTTTTAAATAAATATCCAAAAGGGGCTCAAAAAAATATTATATGATGAAATATATTTTTATATTGTTCTTAGTGCTAATGTATTTATATTTTTTACACCTTTTTTACAAACAGTTTTCACTTATTTAAATGTTAAATAAATAATAAATTTACTGGTTCTAGCATTTGATTTATTGTTTCTAAGCTGCATTTAAAAGGTTTCTCTAGCTTAAAATTCACCGTCTAGGTCATTACAGACACTCTCTTTACATAAAATATAAACATTTTTATTTGAAATATTCTTTTGAAAAAATAATTATACCTAACAAGCCATAAAATCATATATTTTTATGACTTGGCTTGACACATACCCATTTTTCTGCCCAATTTCTTGCTTTGTCATTCCTTCCTGACCTTTCCTTTTGAGCCTCAATAAGGGACTCGGAACAAAGTCGTGTCAGCTGCAGTGCCCTAACCCAATTTTAGGGGCATTAAATGTTTTAATTATTCATGTGCCATGTTTATGGCACTCGCTGTCGCCGGCACTTCTTCGCACACAAACACACACACCCAACGCACATCCTGGCTGAGGAGGCACATAATCACATTTTGAATGTGCTTGGAACAATGCAGGATTCAGGTTGACCTTGGCTGCGTGGAGGTCGTCGCCGCAATTCACGTTATGTGCAAGAATTTTCACTTTCACTTTGCGACTGACCCACATTTTTATTTGAAAATGCCGGCTGGCCAACGGGGCGGATGAGCGATGTGGCTGCGCTGAAATTAAGCATACGCCAAGTGGGTCGGTCCTACTCTTCCAACATTTGTCTACAAAAATAAAGTTAAGTGGCAGCCGAACAAACAAATTGAAAATTAATTGCAGAATAATTTCGGAAGGTTTTCGTTTTCGTGTTGACTCTGAGCTGGCGGGCAATTGGTCAAACAAATTAATTAGTATTTGTCTTACGAGGGTCGTTTGATAAGTCCGTGACTTTTTGAATAAAATATATTTTTTTCGTCA
>JAEIHY010004859.1:0-27345 GCA_018904565.1 Drosophila tsacasi
AATGTCTCCTTCACTGCGTTGCAAACTTCTGACTAAAATTATAATACCCTGCAAGGGCATCAAAACACTGTTATTATTAACTCAGGCACGTTTCAAGACAACATTTTATAATATCTTAATTTGAGTAAGAGTCCGACTCGAAGGACCAAAATGTAAAGAAGTCAAATAGAATACATTAGGTTTTTGAAAGGAAAAATATAAAATATATTTTTGTTTCTGGATATTTGAACGGAGAGAGATGTATCTCATACGCAGTCTTTCCCCCATTTCGAAGGCGGCAAGAAATATATTTTGGGTATTTTTTGTTAAGGCTCAAGCGGCACATAAATAGGTATTACTAAATAAATAAATTAATTATTTAGTAATATAAATAAATTGATAAATATAAATAACTCTGTCCGTTATATAGATGTTATATACTGGAAATACACTTAATAACACATGCATAAGCTTCACATCTTGTTATCTAGTTACATACGACAAACATCGGTTATGACGTGCTATACATACATACTCAAAAAGCTTGCTCGCCACATCAGCAGCCACATTGCACCCCCCTGTTGTTCAATGGGTTAATGCTGCACATTTCCTCCAACAAAGAACTGTGCGCGGAATTCTTGCATTCAATTAATGCGTGTGCGAGTATAGAAAGCATCGTCGCGTCGCCTCTGCTGACCATCGTCGTCGTCATCCTCATCGCCATACCCATACCCATACCCATAGCCATGGCCATTGCCAGCGTCATCATCACCTTGCCGGCGCTGGGCATTATCCAAGTAAGAGCTCACGCCCGACTGAGCGCCCAACGAAGCTGAAGACCACGGTGCGGATGAGTAACGCTGCCGGCCATAAGACCAAGGATGCCGACTGCCGTGGCGTGAGTTCGTCGTGCCCGTATGCGAGTACGGATTGTAGTGGTGCTGATAGTAATCGGACCCGGGCTCCGACTCAAAATCGGGCCGGGACGAGTGGTCGATGTGTGTGCGATTAGGATAGAAATCACCGCCGGTATGGGGATGCGGAGGCGGAGGCGGAGGTCTTCTCTGTCCGTAATTATAATCATCATCATTGATGTGGGGGCTCTGGTAAGGGTCCGGATGCGGCCGGGGGTGGTGGGGCTTGTTAGTCGCAGCTTGTATGCCGCTATAGGGCGATTGCAGCACCACCGTGGGCACAACAATGGAGGGCAGTGGCGGCGCACTGGACGCAGCGGCCGGAACTAAAGCAGCCTGATTCCAAGATGACGCCGCCTCCGCCACCGATTCCGTGGCCGTGGTGGAGGTCTGTTCGCGTGAGTTCATCTCGGCTAATTTGTTGAATCGGTTGCGAGTGCCGCTGGCGGTGAGCACCATCACGGTGGGATTCATGTCGGCCATGTGATCCTTCAGGCAGTTTTGCAGCAAGTTCACGAAGAAGAAGAACGAGAGCAGCGTCAGGGCGTTCATCACGGAGCCGTTGCTCTTCTTCGACTTCTTCGACGACTTGGATGGCGCCGGCTGCGGAGGAGGATGCGGTGGCGGCTGGTGGTGGTGTGGCGGCGGATATGCGGGCGCACTGCCAGCACTGGGATGGTAGGAGGAGAAGCTGCCCGTGGGCGGGTCATGCTGCAGCTCGTACTCTATGGACGGCTCGATGGCGCTGCGTATTTAAACTTACATTAGCCGGGGCAGTCTGGGTTGACTGCAGCAATCATCAGGACACGGAGAGAAAAGTCTGTTAATATTTATTTAGAAGCCATTCCAATGCATCATTTATTTACTGCATTATTTGTTCAAATTTATAGGAGACTTTTGTCCCTGTGTGCTGATGACGCTACTCTTACCCATAGCCAGAGTGTCCACTGCCATCCGATGTGGCCGTATAAGCACCGTTGTGGTTGCTGGCAGCCGCCAGAAGCGACGGGCGCCCCTGCTGGCCCAGTTGTCCCAGCTGGCCCAGACCCTGGTGCCCGTGGTGGCCGATGTGGTAATGGTTCGGAAAGTAGTTGCTGGGGTAGTAGTGGTTGGGATAGTAATGCACGCGCTCCGTTTGACTGCAAGAAACGGAGGAGAAATGGGGAGAAATGAGGAGAAATCGGGTATGAAGTAGCCCTGAGTGATTCTGCAATCCTTTCACCAGTCGCTACGCTCCTGTTTGAGTACCATATTTGAGTGGCTAAGTGCCTAAGGTATCAGTCTGGGCCCGCTGAGGCCGCCTTTAGGCTGGTTAATTGGTTGGTGTCAAAGTGGATGGTTCTGACACTATTGCCCTATTATCTTTAAATCAACCAAGGGGGCTTGCCAGAGGCTTAACTACATTTTATTTTAATTACAGTTAAGTTAGTTTAATTATACCCAGGAAACTCTTTAAAAAACGACTCAAATTTCCTTATTCTGTGAGCAATCTGGGGGTATAGGAGCTAAAAAACTTGTTTAATTTGTAGAAATCAAACCCCTCAAATTGATCTCTGTAATATTTCATCTTTAATCTAAGTAAATTCATTAAAACTTATTGTGTAACCAATCCAGAATTAAATTTTCGCTTCAAAATCAAAATGTTGCACAACCCGGGCTATAGGAAACATGCCCATAATCATAATTAGTTTGAAGAATCCAATTATCGACTTTACTGTCCATCAGCAAATAATTTAATTAATTTGATGTTGAGGTATCGGCAAGTCCGAATGACTATTGCCTGAAGATCCCACTGCCTCGGGCCTTGGCTTACGCATAATTATTTCCCAAAATGGCTGACAGCAGAGGATGCTGCTGCTGCTGCTGCTGTGGAAAACTCTGCTGATTCGGCATCAGGCCTTGGGACATTTTCGCCGTCACTGAGCTCGCAATTTAATTGCTAATTGATTTGGACCAAACCGGCGCGCGTATGTTTATCACTTGGTGCTCACTGCTGCTTAACCTGCCATAAACCGGTGGCAACTCGACTGCAGAAGCCGCAAACCGGAGGTGGAGAACTTTCGGGAGTCGGAGAAGGAGCAAAAGCAGCAGAAGGATGTGGTGTCGGAGTCGCAGTCGTAGCCGGAGAAGCGATGGAGCGCCCAACCGCAAGTGACAATGTCGCTTAGGCAACTGGGCAAAGCCTTTGCCAGACACTTGGCTGGCAGGCGGCTATTAACGCAGGCAAATGGAGGGGACTGCCGTTGTCAGCTGCTAAGTGAGTTCGGCTACGACTGGCAACTGGTAACAGGTAACTGGCAACTGGCAACTGCAACGGCCTCTGAACACCGCCCGGAAGCAGAGATGTGTGCAGGCAGGTGTGCCCATTTCTCCTAATAACTTTAATGGTACATCTTTAAAATAAGCGTACTTATTATTTACAGTATAACAATTCCTAATTAAAAATTCCAAGCAATATTAATATAGATACGTAAAAATACTTAGTTTACTTGGAAAATTTTATAGATGCTATTATACAATTAAGACAAGTAAAATGATATAGCAGATCTTTACAAATATCACTATAAAACCACTATTTGTGGGTTTAACTCTATGCCATTTCAAGGTTTAATATTACAATTTTTTGAAAAGTAAAATAAAAAAATTCTTAAATACCGTATATTATAAGAATTTTGTTAATCTTGTGGGTGAATACATTTCAGTATCGTATTTCTCAGCAACTAAAAATTTAAAAAATAATTGTACAGTCTTTGTCGGGTTATTCTTATTTGTATACCTTTATACTATTATTATATTGAAAGTTGTGTGTAATTTCTGATAATAAAGAAGATCGTCGCACATTTTATATGGTATTATGGGACTGAACATTCAGGGCTTTGCAATAAATAAGTAAATAAATGGTATCATTATACCTTTTAAAAATTATTTTCAATATTGTGTATTGATAACTTAAATTATAAACAACGCAATAGGTATAAAAAAGTGGTTAACTCTATTTTTTACTTTTTCATTCGTTATGCTTTCATTCAAAATAAAAATTACTTTCTAAAGGTACACTCAAATACCCCGTAGCTTTAACAACATGTTGGTACATTTCCCATCACTGGCGTACCAAACTGCCAGCTGACAATTGCCGGTAAAGTGTTTTGTGGCGACGCCGGCCAACTGACACACACCTGAATTGGAGCGTTGCGTTGCGTTGCATGCACGCGCTGCACATTTTGGCCAGGCAGACAATTAGTGCCCGACAAAGGGCGAACCAGCCTGCTCCTTGGCATCTTGGCACTCCCGCACGCGCCGCTCCCTCCCCCGCATCAGATCCAGCCCGCTGTCAGTGTTAATGACGCTGCAGTCGCTTGTTTATTGCATTAAAAGCTCTATGGATGCAGCGTTATGCATCAGAAATTGTCATAATTGTGCCATGTCTGGCCCTGACTTTGCCGCTGTGTCCCCACTGCCGGCACCAAAATGGAGCTCTCGGTTCTTGTGGTCTCTCGTGTGGTTAGTCACTCGAGCCGAGCTTTTGGCCAGGCCTATCTGCCCCTGCTCACTGGTGTTCCTGCTCCCACTGCTGCCTGCGGGCTTTAAGATTTATGAGCGGGACTAATAGTTTTCATTGCCAGAAAATATTTTTGCATTGAAGGGAGTCTAAGGGGATATTGTGGCTTTGACTGGTTCCTTGAGCGATATGTAGGCTTTCGAAGAGAGGGCTAGGTTAAGTAATCTGACTTTTCCAAATCAGAATAACGTTCATTATAATTTTCAATAGAATAAAAAAAAATTGTATTTAAATTAAAAAATAAGATTCAAAATAATTCTATAACCAATATATTTACTATATATATTTAAGCTATTAATATTTTAAAACGACACTTAAAAAGTATTATCCATTCGATCATTTAAAAAACTATCTCAAAAATCCCTCCGTGTTGTCTTTAGTGCAAACGGAAACATTAGACTGTAATAACAAATATTTAACATTTCCGCAGTGCCCGGGACGGAGAAAATAACAAGAAGAACAACATTAGCTGAATTTGCTGAATCAAAAGCATATAATAAATTGCCGAATGCTGCTGCACTGCAACTTGTCCACACATTTCTAGCTTTGTGTTACGCTTTGATTTGTCGCCGCAGGAAATGTAGAGGAAAAAACTAAACAGAACGAAGGAACTATGGACTTTTGCTGATGCCGCAAAAAATTCAACAAAAAATCAAGGAAGCAAATCAAAAAGTCAAATGCCTTGAGGGGTTGAAAGTTTGATAACTTACCAAGGGGGCACGGCACATATACATGAATGAGGGCTGCGATGGGTGTTTGTATTTAGCTTTTGTTGCCGGCGCCGTTGTCAACATATTTCAAGACCTCCGAGCCCGAGACGGCGAGTCAATAATAAGTTAACTTGGACATATTGTAGCTGGCCAGCAAGAATTTTCTAAGATTTTTATGGCCACCAAAACTGGTCACTGAGCGAGCGGCCGGAGAAATTTAATGACTGGAAAATGAGGCATTTAAGCCAAGTGCCAAGGAAAGTTTTTCTCTTGGCGAACGTGCCGGCAAGTGCCGTTTATTTATGGGTCTGCATCTGTATCTCCAGCTCGGTCTGTGTCTGTTCGAGTCCTTGTATCTTTCCGTATCTGTGTAACTGTGTGCCTCGGACTGAAGGATGTGTTCGAAGGACAATCGTTGTAGTGGTGCGATGTGGAGATGGAGCGAAGGCATACATTAATTGCCGTGATTAACACGTAGCAGCATTAAATTATACAAAATAAAATGGTAAGATCAATTAAGTCGCACTATTTATTACTCTTTTAGACTTGGTTATATTTTATTGTAACAATAAGGGTAAAAAAGTACAAATCTTGAAAAAAGGTATTATTATCTTTTACGGATACTAGAGGAAAATACACAATTTTTCTTCAAGGCAACTCAAAGATTATGGAGAACATTCAAATAAATAGAATATTAACTATGAATAATCTAACACATTTTCCCTTCAGAGCTTGACAAACTTCAGCACCGGTTCCGAGTGCTCTCAGTGAGGATATCAGTTAGAGGCCTACTTTGCCACATCAATTATCGCATATGAAGCCAGTGCAACAGAACATCCTTTTGTGTCTGCGGGGGTGCATAAATCATGGGGCTACATTAAGTCCTTGAAAACCCTAAGCAGCAAGCTCCCTCCCAATCCTCCGTCCGCTGAACAAACTTTTCGACTGGCCGGGAAACAAAAATAAAAACTCGTTAGGCAGGACTCGAAACGAAGACGCGGAGAGTACGTGCCTGGACTTTGACTGCGACTGGAACTAGCGGGAGCTCACACAGTGTCAAGTGTAAAGAAGAACTACTAATCAGCAGTTAATTCTTATCTTTAATTAAGTGCACGTTCCACCGACCCCTCCGGACCCCTTGGAAGGCAACGGCGACGGGCCAGAGTTCTTGGCCACGGCTACGGCTTCGGTTCCGGCGTTTATGGCAGGAGTCCTGGGAGTCCTGGCGCTACTACTTTTTGCTCGCCGGCCAACACTTTTGTTTGTCCGCGCTCTCGGCATTGTCCTGGACAAAGGCCAGCGCCGGCTTTGTCCTTACCCGTCTCTGGTCAATTTAATGAAATAATCTAAGCAAACACTCCTGAAAATTAAGCAGTTTTTTCGCCCGCTTCCGCTCTCAAATTAAAAATGTAATGCGTTCGGCTTTGTTTTGTTTCTTGCCGGCGAATAATTAAATGTGCGAAAGAAGTTGCAGCAACATTAACCCGACCCGATCCTGCTGGCCAATTAAAAAGGCCACGCAACAATGGCCAAGGCGCTCATGCATGGCTTATCCTTAGCTGGCCCAAACCCTTGCTGCCGCCCAAGATGCTGAAAGTCCCGCGCTAAACTTCGGCCGGAGTCAGATATCTGGGGTGGTCCATAAGTCATTACCCCCATTGAGGCACACGCCCACAGGTAGGAGCACAGGTAGCCAAAGTTGCTGCAGCTTTTGGCTCTCAAGTTGTTTGACAAACAATACACAACATGGCCGGCGGTGGAGGGGGCACGGGTGTCCTGGCCGAAAAGGAAACTGGTTAGGGTGGGGTTGAAACAGGGGAACGAGTGCCGCACTCAAGCGTGCCCGTCACATTTTTGCGCTTTTACATGGAGTCCCCAGGCCGGTTCGGTGGTCCCTTCTGCCCCAGCGAAGTGGTGTGCGCCCCCAAAACGTGGCATCAGCATCAGATACATGAAAAACATTTTTTTCCAGCAGTGAAAAGCTGCACTAAAAATAAAATAAAAGATATTTTATTGAAGTGCGGCACTGGAATGGAGTGAAAGGGAAGCTCGCCACCCGACTCCTACCTGTCGCGCACAGATTAATTATGCATCGCTAAAATGCTAAGCCAGGTAGCACCGAGCAGCGAGCAGCGAGCTCCAGAGCACCGTGGCATCGCAGTGGCCCAAAGGCAAATGGTTAAGCGAGAGGGGAGTATGTAAAAGCCAAGTACAAGCCACAACAAAATTAAAATCAAAATAAAATCACAAAAAATGTTTTGGACAAATATACGGCAGTGAAATGGAAAGATGTTCAGATAACCTACAGTGAAGCATACACTAACTTGAATGCCGCAGTTGAGAGTTAATGCAAATAAAAATGCAATTTATTACAACGTAGATGATTCTATAAAATGAATGTTAAGATATAATTACCAACAATCGAATATGTATATCTCTTATTAATTATGTTCTTTAGTATAATTGTAATGATTTTAATTGAATCCATTAAATTATAATAAAAGTGCTTTGTAGTACAGTCAGCTATGGCAATACTAATATTAAGTTATATTCAAAACAATAAATATAAATTCTTCAGTGAAATCTTTAAATAAATATTCATACAATATATATAATACGACTACTATTTTTAACTCCAAAAATATTTATAAGATAAGGCAACAAGAGTTTGCAAAACTTAATACTGTTTTTGATACTTAACTTAATAAGACAAATAATAAAATAATAACGAACAAATTAATTCAAAAACGCGTTGCACACTTGTTTGCACATTTTTAAGAGTTTTAAAAATACTAGTGAATTTCGGGGAACCTTAGAAACAATATAATAAATACACTACGCACCATTTCTTTCATTCCTCCAATATTCACATTAGCAAAATAATTATTAAAAATGCAAATGCAGACCGCGAATTGATTAACCAAATATTCGATTATCCAAAAGGTCACACTCGAATCATTTTCCATAAAAATCCTTTAGCATTCGGCGCGAGGACCGCGGAAATCAGAAATGGCTGTCACAGGCAGAGCCAACAAATCACCATGCCTCTTCACACATCGCGCTCTCGCTCCACTCACACTCCACACACCCAACCCCGGCCGCGAGTCGCCCGCAAATTATTCACATAAATAAAAAACGGACAAAAAATTAAAATTAAAATAAAAATTAAAAGCTACAGCTGAAAATCAAGCAGCAAACGTCAAAGCCAAAAGCGCGAAGCTGTCGGAGCTGTCGTCGTGTCACTGCACCCGCGCTCAGGTGCGGGGCTCTAGGGGATGCGGACACCCACCCCCCATTTATCCCACCGCACACACACGTACATGAGCTCGAGGTGTTTCGACTCAAGCGGCACACACACATATCTGCCCACTAGAGAGACACACACACTGGCTTACAGGATGGCGAAGCCAGGACGACATCATAGTACCCACTTGAAGCGCTTTTAACAAAAATTCTTTTAATTTCGTACTCTTCTTTTTTTTCGGCAACACCAGCTCGCAGGGGTGAGCAAAAGAGACAGGTATACTGAGAAAGTGTGTGTTGTGTGTCTGTGTAAGAAAAGAATGTGCTCCCCGTTTGCGGAGAATATGAAATACCCTGGAAATAAATGTAAATTTAAAGCAAGGAAAACAGTATCATTTCGCTATACCCATATAAATATTTTAAGAATGTCATTTACTATATTTTAGTAACGTTCCTAAGTCCCTTGACAGGTAGTGGTTTGTATCCTACTAAAAACTTATTTAAAAGAATTGTGTTTTGTGTGTATATTTGCACAGTACTTACTTGTATTATGTTGACGTTGATATGAAAATGAAGCTAACTTCGGTACACTGAAGTTTGTATACCCATGCAGCTTGCAATTTGATCATTATAATTTAGTTAAATTTGATCAAATGAAAAGAAAAACTATTAGGAATTATATAAACTTATCATAACAAATTCGCTTTTAATATTTTCTTATTCATATTACATTACAGTTTTACAGTTGTAGCTTTTCTTTTTCCTCTACATTGATCGATCGTTTCGATGGCAACTATATAATCATTATTCTATAGGGACGAGTGTTCTTTTTACTTACTTTAAACTTTACCGAACACGGAGTGTTGTTCCTATTCAAACTAATCAATGGTAATGTTTCTTCACTCTATCTCCTAAATCAATTTAAATTCTCTGTCCTAGCTAGACCTTCTCATCACTTTTGGCCGACCGCTTTTGATTTATGTAAAACGAATTTGAGATGCATGACCCTTTCTTGTTTTATTTTCTTTTTATAACGAATTATACTTTTTGTTACTTGTTGAATTTTCCTTAGATGTTAACACAAAAATAGTTTTAAGCTGTCTTGTCCTTGCCTCAGCCCACCTAATGTGAGTTGGAGCATATCGTTTAAATATACTCCTTACTGGTCTGAGGTAAGGATATGGCATTTTAATGGCAGACATTTGCTATTCGTTGAAATAAATAAAATCATCCGATTTGCATGAAATTCAAACCCAAATTCTGATACATTTATTTAAGAAATGGCAATACTTATTCTGTTTCCCATATAATCAATAATTATAATTATGATTATAAAATTCACCTTTAAAATAAGAATAATTTAAAGTATTTGATAAATTTTATTTGAAAGCCGACAAACACACGATTGGGGTTTTCGGTAGAATAGGCTTTAAAGCTGACCAAATACTTGTTGACTTCTTTTAATATTGACTGAATTAATAGTTTTTGTATTTAAAAACCAGTTTAACTTCTAACTCATTGTTTTTCCAAAATGTTCCCTACGTAACCCTCGGAGAGGGCATAATTAAGAAAAATCCGTTAGCTGACTGCCGTTCTTAGCCAGGACTGATTTGGGCCTGGCTCTAAGCTGGAAGTCAGGTCTTTCTTTTGGCATTCGCAGTGTGTGTGTGTGTTTGTGGAGCCCTCATGGAAAATGAAATTTTCCTGCAAGATGACGAAGGAAGTGGCAATGGGATTGGGATTGGGATCGGGAGTCACGGCCGGCGACAGCAGTGCATTGTTGATGAACAAGCAGCACGCTAACAAGTCGCCCAGCCCCCTCGGCACCTGGAGCCCCCCTCCTACATCCACTAAGCAACCCTTAGCCACCCCTAAGCCCCCCCCTGAAAGCACCTTTCAGCGCCGGCGTTGGGACGTGCGCCCGCTTACATTGTTGTCCTGGTTGTACCTGCACATGCCACGCCCCGTTCGGGAGCGGTACGAGGAGATGCTGGGAAAATTATGATGCCTGCTCTTGTTTTCTGCGCTCATTTTAATTTCCATTTTTTTACGTCACTCGTTTTTTTGGCCTTCGAAAATTACAGTAAACACAAATAAACAGCTAGGAACAGATTAAACAGTTTGGGGAAAATAGAAAAATTCAAGTGCATTTTCACTTCACTTTACGGTGCATTCACATTTCCGTTGCATTGCATTCGGAACGGAATGCACGGCGGAAAAAAGGAAAAACTGAAGAACAAAACACTGTTTGAGGGTATCAAAAACCGAAAGCGGAGCTGCGGATTTTCGCAATTTGTCGCTGGGCGGGATGGAGCAACGGGGAAGTCCTTTGTTTTGGGGGAAACCCCCAATCCCATCGCCGCTCTCCATATACACCGAGGCCTATCTCAACCCTTGGCGAACGCTTTTGAACGCTTTTTTGAAGACCTTTAAGGTATTCCCTGTAGCCGGGCAATTTTTTGTCATTGTCATCGTTTTGTTACTGTACTCGGCGGGCGGCAAATATGGGCGGCCAGGGGTTAAAGGGTTAAGGGCGGGAGGTCAGGCGGTGTGCAAGAGTTGCACTTTTTGCCGCTGCACTCGGCCCGCCGCCGTTGTGTTTAATTTTTTATAAAATTTGCATGCAAAGTGCATTCCCCGTTTTTTGTTCATTTTTTGACCATTTTTTTTTATTTTAATTTCTTAATTAGTTGCTTTTGTGGCCGCAATCGGGGTGGGAACAGGGCACAGGGCACAGGGAACAGCAGGCGGGGCCTGAAAGCAAAAGTCAAGCCGAATGCTTTTAAGGGTTGGCTCGAGGTCTCGAGTTCGCTCTGGTCCAGTTGCAGACTTTAAGGCCGCCTGGCCTTTCAAATTAGTCAAATTGAAATGGCATTAGGCTTTTGATCTGCGCAGATGGACGGACGGATGGCTCAGAGGACGCCTTGCAATCAAACCGAAAACTATTTAAAATCTAATTTGCATTCCCGGCAAACAAATGCATACGAAATTTCCCAGCCCGAGCTCTTCTCTATTTCTTTTTTTTAACTTTGGGTGGGGGGCTCAGCATAATCACAAAAATTTGTCATAAAACTTTGGCAGACGCAAAAGTTTTTGCTGCACAAAGTCAAAGTCGTTGACGTCGTCATTCTCGATGACTCAAATTGAGGAGGATTGGGCTGGCGCAGGCTGGTCTTAGAGAAATTAGTCAAGAGTCGCAGGCGACTCCGGCTCCTCGAGGCAGCAGTCTACATGCATCTCTGGCTCATCCCTGCCCTATAGATTTTCAGAACGATTACAATTCCTGCAACACGACCAATTTGGCT
Organism: Drosophila tsacasi; assembly: GCA_018904565.1. Lineage (NCBI taxonomy): Eukaryota > Metazoa > Arthropoda > Insecta > Diptera > Drosophilidae > Drosophila > Drosophila tsacasi. Next base: position 11,711 of record JAEIHY010004859.1, read on the forward strand.
GCATTCTGCGGCTGCCCCCAGACCGTTTGGCAGGGAGTGTGAAAACTTTTTAATTACCCTCATCAGCGAAATGCAAGGCCTCACTCAAACCCCTCTTTAAAGCGGAAAGGAGGGTTGAGAGCTCGTGGGGGGTAGGGGAAACTCTTGGACCGCTTTTTGTTGCAGGCTCTGCTGTATGGGGCTTGTTTATTCTACGATAATTACATTCGTATAGCAGTCCGATTTGGTATAGTGTATCAGGCTTTAATAGCTTTAAACAACAGATCCCAGAAACTATTAGAGCTGGAGGTTACATATTTTGTGACAGTGGTTGCAAGTAAATTCAATTTTTCCATTTCCGGTTCCATAAATCATGAAAAACTATATAAATATTTAAAAGAATTGTTGCTTAATGTAAATTAATACCGAACAATAATCTAATCTCTAGTAATTTGAATAAAATAAACTCGGATAATGAGCTTTGAAATTATTAGGCAAATTATACCCTTTCGGGGAATTATAATTTTTAAGTGAATTAATTAGGCATAGACTAGTTTAATTGATTCGTTCTAATTTCATCCAAAATGCTGAGAGTTCGGGTAACTCTTGACTGCAGGTTTCCTACTTGTTCTTCTTGTCTTTTGTTTCAAAAGCACCCCTTCTAAATAACAGAAAAATGTTCCATTTGATATAACCGAAATTTTAGCTCAGTGTACGATTCGGGGGCGCAAAGTTCAGTGACTGGCGGCGGCACCTTGAGTTCCTCGAGCGCCTTGCACTTCCTGTTTTCCTGGCTGGCAGGCAACCTTTGGGAAACCATTATGGCCAGGAAGAAGGAGCGAATCGCCTGGCTGCAACTGGGTGCTGGAATTATGACGCAAATTGCAATTAATCAGCTGCCTGCCATCAATCTGTGTCACTGGGCAAAAGGAAAGCGAAACCCGAATGCAAGGCAGTGCCTGCCATAAGCATAATGCAAGTGACAGTGGCCCGATCCTTATCGCCACTCAGCGGCAGTGTGGCAAGTGTGAAAAGCGAAATTCTCAACACTTGGCAAACAGAGCCGGGCTCCTCAAATGAGCCGATCTTATCTGTAATTGCTTTCGCTCCAAGACATCGCTTAAAAACACTTGGCCATATATTCTGGCCAGAACTCTTAGTTCTTCGGCACTGTCGCAGGGTGCTCTTTAAGGAAATGACCCAAATTAGGCAAGAGATGGTAAAGTTTTTGCATTAGCATGCGGCTTTCATTTTGTCTTCAGCTTTGCGATTTTTTACTGGTGTTGCACTGGGAAAATTCCTCTGGGAACACCTGAAGATTGGCCTTTTTTTACGAAACAATATACATTTCCTAAAGGAGTTTCAAGTAATTCAGATCCGTAGAACATAAGAAACAAAGAAAGAATACTTTTATTTTTTGAGTCGAACCAAATATATTATTAATATAAATTTATGCATGATTCCTAAACTTAATTGAATTGAAATCTTTCATCACATTTCGCTTAAATTAGTGCTTTAACTTTGACTTTAATTACTTTGAAAACGACGAATCTCCCAAAATCGATCTAAGTACCAATTATAGTGCTAACCAAGAGTTATAAGTTAAAAATTTTATAAAATTAAAATAAGGTTTTCTTCAGTTAGAATGAGTAAAAATTGCCCATATATTCAAGGTTACTTTTATTTATTCTTTGTTTTATGAAGAAAAATTTATGTTCTTTGCTTGTCTAGAAGTGTATTTGAGAAAAATATCTGATACTATATATGAATGTCTTTATCAACTCGAGTCCAGAATATACATACTTTATAGGGTCGAAAAAGCCTCCATTACTGCGTTGCAAACTTCTGACTAAAATTAGAATACCCTGCAAGGGTATAAAAATATATAATATATCTAAGGTTTTTTCTTTATAACCTTTAAAATTGTGTCTAAAAATATGCATTGCAATTTTGAGATACCGAATGAAGTATAAATATTTGTTTTTCATTGGTTTTTGACACCTTGACACCTTTTTGACGTGCTAAAGACCCTAGGGATTTCTCTATAATATTTAAAGCATCTATGCTCTAATTATGTCGTTTTATGCCGCGGGAAAAGAATTAGTAATGCCAAGAACCATTTTTCTCCAGTGCAGTATAGCTTTACTCAAAGAAATCGGCATTTTCGCGAGCTCTCTTCGGGGGAGTCACGTAGCTGCAGCTGCCACGCTTCCAGGTGGCTTTGGCTCTGCTATAGCTCTGGCTCTGTATGCACCATATGCAGCGCCCACACGTATGTGGGAGACATCTTATCTGTATCTGCAAACAGACAGAGGACATATCCGCCATGGCCGCTCATCCTCCGCACCCACACAGGCACACCTCCCTGCACTGTCAGTCAACAGACAAACATGCCAAGATGTTGAATTTGTACTTCCGCTTCTTCTGTATCTTCGCTCTCTGCTTGGCTTTTCCATTTTTCCCACTGCTGCCGCCGCCTGGCCCGAGGCTGGAAAATCAGTTTTTCTGTTGTTGCTGATTTGTCGCACGACTTGAATTCCTGATTATGCTGCACTGCACGGCGCGGCGGCGGAGGGAAAAATCATTTTCGCAAATAAAAATTACGAAAAAAAGGGAACTCGCGAAAAAAAACATATTTCAAACACACATTGAAGAGGCATTAATTATGCGTAAATGAGCTTAATGCATCAATTAATCAAATCAAAGGCGGCAGTGGCCAGTGCAGGCCGCAGCGCTGCAGGCGCAGTTCCTCCCCGCCCCGTTCCATCAGCATCCCGGTGCTTTGTCGCGTCGCACAAAAGCGCGAACTCGCGGAAAGCCCACCGACTCCAGCTGCCTGTTGGCAGGGCAAGGGTCACGTCCAGGGAGTGGTTGTGGACACTCCCATATCCTGGGCTGGGCTGGAAAGGGCCCAGTGGTTGGTCTTATAGTTTGACTTATAGGTTGATTTCGAAACAAAACGTTTGAAGTTTTATGCTTGCAACCTTGCATCGTCGTAAAAACTTCTTCAAAACACGGTCTCTTTGCGACCATGAATAGCATTAAGTGGTTTTTTTATTGTTAAGTTTAATTTAAGTCCTCAATTTACTTCGCTGTTTATATAATCATTCATTTCCTGGACGCTGCAACTTAAAACAATTTTTGAAATTTTATATTTTCACAAGCGCTTTTGTAGCATTTATCCAATGTCAGCCATGAGCTCGACCTCTGCTCTCATTGGTGACACATCAATCAGCTTTCTATGAGCAACGCTTAGTGGTTAGTTCTACAGCTCGCCATCAGATGGATTTTAAAAGCTTTGATTTCCAGCTGTGAGACATGACACGAGCTTTCGCGTGTAAAAAATAAAATGAAATAAAAAATAAAATTGTGGTACTATGGCACTACAAAGAGAGTTATGCATTGGAGTATTTCAGTATTTATTTAAAAATATATTATTATACATTTATGTATTAGTACATTCATGAATTTTAGTTTTTAAAAGAGGCCCGTAGGTTTTAAAAGGGGCACGCGAGGAGGGCCCACACATTTTTTTGAAGAGTATGGGAGGGGGCTTGGAATCTGTTACTCCGGGCCCCGATTTTCTTTCTGGGGCTCTGCATATATGTATGTACCATACTAACTAACTCACAAAATGCATTTTTAACTTAGCGCTACAAACAACATAATTTTAAATGTTTTTCATTAATCAATTTAAGTATTAACTGTTTTCATTTTCTTTATCAGCTGTCAATAAAAAATGTTGGCTGGATGAAAAGCTATTTTTTTAACAATATTCAGAATCGGACTGGTAATAATAGGATTAGGTGATTAGGGATTAGGTAAATTAAAGACTGATTAAATGTTGACGATTAAATGTTGACGAATAATGTTTGATGTTTATGTATGACTTTGCCCTTAAGGGCCTCAAGGGCTGCATTTGACTTAAAGCGGATTGAATAGCATCCGCGACAATGAATTATGTAAGTTCATTAAATTTGACAATTTGAGCAATCAAATGAACCCAAAAAGCATGCATCAAAAAGTTCTTAATCGCTGTCCTAAACACTTCATTGTTTGCCATTTCTGTTACCTGTAAGAAATGACTAGAAAGAGATAGAAAATAGTTGGAGTTTATGTAATGTTTCTAAACATGTTGCATAAATTTCCATTCTACCACAAGCTACCCTAGAAAGGTTTTAATTAATCATCCGCTTGGGCAGGATTTAAGCCACATGCCAGATGGATTTCACATTAATATCAGAAACTAAAGCAGCTGTGCTGGCCGTCAAAACGCCAGCGAAGTGTCAGGCTAGCTGCAGCGCCGGTATCTCCATGCGAGCCCTTGCATAAACTAAGCCAAGCAACTTTTCCTGGATGTGCTTAACATCAAACTGTCGGTGGAACATCAAAACAAACCCACAGCCAACATTGCGTACAGTGCGTTCACTCGACCCTCGGTCTCGGTAATGGCTTAAGTAAACAAACTCACACATGCCTGCTACGCGGTGACCACCAGAAGTAATTAATATGCATGGGCGGGTTCCCACGCACTTGCAGCGTTGATGCCCATTCAACTCTGACACATACCGACCTATTCTTGGCGGGAGGGAGGGCCATACATATCATTAAGTTGCTCCAGCCATATTTAAAGCTAAACTACATGTGGGAGTTAACGGTTTGATGAGCCGCCATCCTCGACCAATTATCTTTATGGCTTCCGACGAGATCCAGCTTCCCCCCCCCTGGTGTCTAAATGCCTTCTCTCGAGTCCTTGCTGTACGTAAATCTGTGGAATCCAGGCCGTCGGCAATGCTTGGCAACAACTTGAGCGGCAGCTCAGCGCTCAGAAGTATGCAATGACTTTTTGGCAGCCAAGAGTGTGCTAGTCTGCGTGATTTCGCGCTTCGCGAGTGCGCTTTCATCTTTGTGTGACTTTGTTTGCGTGTGTGTGGGAGTGTGTCTGGGGGAAAGAGAGGGAAGAAATGTGTCTGCTGTCTGTGAAAATTCTTCTGTTAAAGTGGCACAATATATTAAAATTGGGTAAATAAAGTTGTTTATGTGGTGAGAACGCGCTGGGGAAAATCAGAAGGTAGCATAAGTTTAGGTAGGAAGTATCTTTAATATATTTTAACTTTAATGCACCAAAATATATTGCTTAAATAATTGTCTGACATTCTGAAAACCATAAACACATATTTCTATAGTTAGGCAACTTGTATGAGCGCTTGGCCTAGTCCTCAAGGAAACTATAAATATTGTAAATATGCATTTTCTTTATAAGATAAAAAAATATATCGCCCAAACGTTCATTTAAATTTAAGCAACAATTACTAAGTATTTAACAGCCTTTCACATACAATTGCGTTTCAACAATGCAGTAAAATCCTGTTACTGGTTTCCATTTCAAGCGATTAATGATGCAATCAATATATTTACGTGCATGTGTCATTTGTGCTGGCATAAAGACTGCATAAATAATTACTTACTGGCACATCGAAACCAATAATGTTCGCCAATAGCCGCACTAAGTGTTTTACAGCTTAAGCCTCGCCATTGTAACCAGTTTCCGGCTTCTCGTTTTCCTGGTTGCTCAAAATATTTGGAAAGCGCCACTTCCGGGGCGACTCTTTGAAGTGTTATTACCCACTGAAACTCTATTAGCTCGCCTGCCACCTGGCTCAGCTGCTATTGAAGCCGATTTCTAGTGAGCACTTTGATATTTATGCGCCGTCACACGGCGACAGGCAGGCGTCACTAAGGACGAAAGGAAGTCCTCTCAGCCAGGATGCGAAAGGAAAGGCTGGGAGCAGGCTGGCACCTCAGTTTCTAGTACACTAATGCTATTAATATAACTCCCCGCAGCGGCAGGCAGTCGTAATGGCAGCCTGTGTTTGACTAACTCTATGATAAATATATTACATTATGCTGGAAACCCAATAAACGTATACAAACAGCACTGAAAGTCTGTTTGCCTTATTGTTGTAAAACTTTTTAATATATCAGAATTGCTGCCCCGGCCCGGCCCCTGGTGCTAGGGCCATAAACAAAGTGCCACCGGGACGGCATGGGAGGAAGCAGGCGCATAAAACTCATGGGCCGAGTCATATATCTGATGGGGCCTCGGCACTTTTATGTCCCACATGGCTGCAGTTAACCCCTGCCCGGGCGATGGATGGAGCATTGCCACTGCCAGCTACTCCTCCTCCTGTGCAGGGAATTCCTTGTCTTGAGTGCGGAAACCCCACTTAGAAGTGGGCGCTCTTATTGGCCAGGCGGGTGTCATCGGGCTCAAGGACTTGGATATCTTGAAGCTCTCACATGTGGTGTGTCGTTAGTATCATTGCCATTCATTATTTTCCATTTGTTCAGACTTATAATTTATATTCACCTTCGGTTATGGGGCTCCTAATGCAATTATTGCACTTTTATAATTTGTAATTTGTTCATCGTATTTTCCAGGGCTGAAAGGTTACACTTTGTGCACGGTTAAGCAAAGCAATTGATCAAAATTTTAAAACAATTTTTTTGACTATTCACTCTTTGCCTTGTAGCTTTAAACTTGCACAATTAGGTCATAAATTATTTGTTGCACATTAAAAATATCTATTTAGTACCCAATCCGTCAATTTTTTCTTTTTCCCTTCATGTATTCAGTTTCAATCACATTAAAAATAACTATTTAGTACCCAATCCGTCATTTTTTTCTGGTTACACTTAGTGCACGGTTAAGCAAAGCAATTGATCAAAATTTCCAAACAATTTGTTTGACTATACACTCCTTGCCTTGTAGCTTTAAATTTGCACAATTGGGTCATTAATTATTTGTTGCATACTAAAAAGATATATTTAGTACCCAATCCGTCAATTTTTTTCTGTTTCCCATCGTGTATTCAGTTTCAATCAGGTGTAATTAAATTTTCCTCTAAAAATAACATGACCGCAATATGGACTATATCCGCTAACCCAACTCAATTCGCTAAAACAAGAAGAGCTGTCACAAACAAAATATGTCAGACAAAACACGTGCAGACAGAGGTAGAACTTGAATTCACAGGTGACCGCAACTGGCAACCGGGGAAAAGTGTCATTTAGGTGCATTGACAGCCGTTTGGGTCACCATTCTCGAGCGTCGCCATTGAATTTCTGCTGCTAAATCAAATTGAAGAGCCCTTTCAAGGACAGCTTTATCTGTGTTTCATTAGAATATGCCGCCGATATTTTAAATTCACTAAAGGAATATTTAACATCTAAGCCATCGGCTTAGGTCTGCCATTAAATTAATTAACTAATTGGCAGTTCTGAGTCTTGCCAACAAGATTTATTCAGTGATTATATTGTGGCCAATTTGCTGAATTATTGCGTGCAAGTAAAATTTGAGTAAATTCATTAGCAGCACCAGGTAAGCCTATTATTAAGTTAATCACCAGATTTGTCGGACCACCCATAAGAGCAAGCACATTTGACCATCATAACTAAGAATAGGCTTAGTCGAACCAAGCAAGCAGTTCAAAGGACATCAACACACAATTGGCTTGCTTATTTCTAGAGCTGAAATAAGAACACTGCTAAAAAATATATAAAAATCGACTTCAAGTACTTTTCTTGCTATGTCAATATTATCGTTTCGATTTTCTGAAACCTGAAGGTATTAGATGAGATTATATTACCGTTCAGCCAAATAATTTTCCAAGAGCCAATTTAATTTTAATAAAATGAATTGATGGTTCTTGAAAACATTCGGTTTGTAATAAAATATCGATATATTAATATTACAATACTTGGCTCAAATCCCCATACATATGTATATTTTAACGTTGTGATTAATTAATCAAACTGTGATAAAGAACAGTTCATTATTAAAAATTTGATTATTAGAAATAAACATGACAGCCTATCAAATGCAAAATAAATCGAAATTTTACTCTAAGTTCATTATATGAAATGAAATTTGCGATGTATGTACCATAAATCGATTTCAGTTTAATATATAAAACTGTAAGAATGCACTCTTCCTATCGATCCCTAGTTTATAATGCTTTTATTATTATGCTCTTACACATACATATTGTCATCACAATCAAAAATTATCGCGAACTGCAACAGTATCAGCTGCAACTTCTAGCGAACTCTGCAGACAAAATGAACAAAATGAAAATAATTCCGGTTGCCATGACGGAAAGGGAGAATCCAATGACAACAGCAGCAACAGCTGGAACCGTTCCCAGAGAGTTGGCCATGTCCAAAGGTCGTGCATCCATCAGTTTCGTTGCTCGCCGAGGCTGCAACCCACATCCTTGACTGGACTCATTCATATTCGACGAAGCTGTGGCTATTTTCAAGCGCAGCTACTGCGAACACGAGAGAAATAACCTTTGGGGCCTTAATCGGACTCAATGGAAGGAACACGCGAATTAATTACACTGCCCTCGGCAATGCCAGATGATACGTTAAGCCCTCTCTTTAGTTTGACTTACTCTCGATTTTAAGACCAGCTTCGTATGCGTTATATTTGCCAGCAAACAGCCGCGTTAATAATCCTCGAACCGCTGGGCTAAAAGTTAATTATAATGTGTACATATTTACCCCTTAATTTGTTTACGCTCAACTCGCTTACCAAAATGTAATTGACAGTTGGCAAGATGATGGGGCCGTCTCACAATTAATTAATTAACTCAAATTAAATCAGAATGAATTCAAGGATCCCAGCACAATTAATTCGCTGCCACGTCCCTCACACTGACACATCATCCACACGTGATAAATTAAGGCTCCACGGTCTGCAAGTCACATCTCTGTGGACAAAAGTGCACCTAATTAGTTCTCACCCTCAATTGAGTGACTTCTCGGGCAGATGTCAGTGACCCGACTGCCGCTGAAAATATTTAACCTCTCGTCTAGATATTTCAACAAGAATTTTCACTAGAGAAAGTTGGGTCTTGAAAGTTTGTGCAACATTTACCTGTCTGTAAGTCGATGTTTTTTCTTTTTATTTCTTTTTGAAGTTTCTCTGTGCTGCCTGCGAGGCTTAACTTGGGGGTTACTTTAGATGTTAGACTTAAGTTTTTCCCTCGCTAAACTTTTAGTGAGCTTCTCGCTGAATAGGCATTTATTGAGTTTAAGTTTATACAAAAAGCAGATATTAAAGATTATTTAATCACAAACATTGCCATTTAGAAGTCTCGGATATAACTAATATATTTTTAAACTAAACTAAACTAAAAAAACCTTTGCCAGAAGGGTTAAAAAATCTGTTTCCAAGATTACATTAAACTCTCACCACTGAGAAATGTTTTAAAAGAACATTTTGGAGGGCTTGCAAGTCAAGGCTGTGCAATTTGACTCTCTTGTTCATTCCATTCATCCTTCACGTTATCTTAATACCCTAAGAGAATTATTTGCTCTTCCGCACATTCAAGGAAGTCGGATTATTGTGGCTGTTGCCTTGGTTTCCGGGAAAATTTAAGCTTAGACTTTCAGGTGTCTGCTGATTTTAATTACGCATACGCTCCGTGTGGCTGGCCACAAAAATGTGCGGTACGTTTCAATTGCGATGACATCAACTGGGGATAAAAATCTCCTCCGGACCAAATCCACTCTGCTCGATAATGGCATGCTGGTAATTCGGATTAAATTTATTTATTAATGTCTCCTGGCGCCAGGCCCCCCTCAATCCATTCAAACCGGATACGGAAGGCAGGATAAACAAGAGCGGAGCGATGGGGAGTACAATAATAATATAAACATGCTATGCAAATTTGCTGGGCGGCCGGGACCGCTTTCAAATAAAGCTCAACCGTGGCAGATGTGAGACTTCCAGCAGCACGTGACGGTATTATCAAAGGCGATTTCCCCAGCCAGCTGTGGGGGGGCAAGAATAAATCAATGTTGGCTTTTGACGAAGCACTTGGGGGGTCAAAAGCAAAAGTTGAAATTTATTTGAAATTTCAGCAAAGAAAGGCAACTATTGTGCTCCGGCATGGCCTCTGGCCGACTCACCTGGCTCACCTTTCACCTGCGCCCCAAAAATCTCTTTCTAATTCCACACAAATTAGGCACAAGAGAACAGAAATTGAAGTGAAATCAAATACAAGTCAACATAAATTCAATTGCGAACATGGTCCTCAAGGTCCTCTGGTTGCTAGGCAGAAATACTACCCTGTTTCCGATGAATTTGGGGTATATGGGAATTCGAGTTGTCGGAAAATACTTTAAAACGTACAATATTGGTATATCAAAAGGTATGTAATTGCTATTAATATAATATCAAAAATATAAAAATATCGAAAATATTGCATTTTACGTTGACACATAGTAATTATCGAAAATGTTATCGAAAATCTTTATCAAATTTAGAGCTACAGTATTCATAAACTCTATGTATATTTCTAACAATGAAACAATAAAGTGAGTTGAGATTTCTCTTTGGTACAGTTACAATTATAAAACGAATTCGGTATATCAAGTATCGATATACTATTATAAAGCCATTAAATTTCAAATCTCACTTTAAAAGCATTCATATCTCTTTAAATTGAGACAGAATTCACCTAAAAAATACATTTAAAATATTCAAACAATCCCTAAAGATTTAAAAAAAAATATTTTAAAGAATATTTTTAAACAGTCATTATTAAAAGCCACGATTTCCATTATGTGCTGCCCAAGAATGTGAGCCAATTTTATGGGTATTAAATGCCTTTCCACGTCCCACCAGATATTTTGCCGTCCACAAATTCAGACAAAACATTCCATTTGCTTTTTTTGCTATATTTATTTTTATTTCAAGGCCAATCAGGGAACATAAAGCCCAAAGTAACTTACTTTTTATACGAGGCCTTTCCTGGATAGCTTTGTACATTTTTCACATTGTAGAGACCTAGACTTGCTTTGTGCATTTTAACCGTTTCCCTGATATAAGTCGTACTACCTCAAGAAAGGTGCTCTTAATGTGTATTGTTTGCAAAGTAGCTTCTTCTGAGAAAATATTTTCTGTTTGTTGCTTCTAGTGTAATATGCACGCTGTATTACGTATCCGCCACGTGGCACGTTGTACGACCAACTTACCGCACATTTACATCGCCTTGAATCGATAACATTAAGTATGTACATTTATCCGCGCACACTGCTGGGTTGGATTGATACTCCCATTAGAGTATAGCGAAGGCTAGGAACACCAAAGCCGGAGCACCCACTCAACTCACCTACGAGCTCGATTCCAAACTGAACCCAACTTTTGTGGCATCCACCAGGCGAACTAGATGTTGTTTTCGCAATAAGAGTGTTCGTACTTTTCAGACACCAAAAACTGTCTCTATCGAATTTGTGGCGACTGGGAGCGAGTAAACGTAAAGCTTTTGTTGTCACTTTAATGCGCAATTATGGGGATGCACTGCGGGGAAGCCAATGTTGGCAAGCAAACAATTTGGAGTACACTGGAAAACCATTATTGCTAGCCAACTAAACTGAAGAACTCAAGGAATTTGATAAGGTCTTAGCCTAACGTAAACATTATAAATTAATTTTTTTTGTAAATATCTAAATATTGTTTTGCTTTGAGTTGATTACGTAGTTTTCAAGCTGGAAGTAAGTGAGTTAATCGGTGATATGCCAATCAAGCCAGTCAAGTATTTATATATTGATAAGGTTGTAAATATATTCACCGCATGTATATTAATCCACAATCAAAGCTCACAGATTCAAATCAAATTATAACGCCTATTTACTAAATTTATACCTTTTTTGGGTAAGATTTTTTGGAATTTTTCTAAGTGCACCCACACACTCTCTGAATTTAAAGTGTCTGCTTGTCCAACTACTCCCCATCGACTGATGCTCTCTGCACTGAAAGCCATCACAATCATTGCATTGACTTTGAGAGAAAATCGGGGGCGAAGACGATTGTCAAGGCTTTTAACAAAATGAACTTGTGTCATGGCGGTACAATTTGATTGATCAGGAGAATATATATTCTACATACGTGTATGTATACAATATTTCCATTTAATGTTCAGACTTTAAAGTGGCACACTTAGATTATGTCCACATTGCAATGCTGACACCGTCCGTTCACAATGGTATTGCCGCCTCTTTGGTAGATGGTGCCACGCCCCCTGCCATAGGTTCCACCTCCTCCGTCGCCTCGGGATATGACCACATTGCCATTGCTGCCCGGCGAGGAGAAGCTACGGTACTCCTGGCCATCCAGATAGACGGGATCTCCCTGCGGATTGGGGCCTGTTCGAAAGCAAAATTGAGCAAAGGAATGCCAATGGCAATGGCTTCTACTTACAAGTCAGGCATACCCCGTTGACCACCACCGTGCTGGGATGCGCTGCAAATGATTAGCAAGGTATCAATTAGCGTCAGCTGCTACCCGCAGCGGAATCCCACATGCTCACCGCCGACAAGAGCCGGAATTAAAGCCAACGGGAGCAGCACACACGTCAAGTAGTTCATGTTCGAGCCGATAGACAACTGGCCCGGCTCTCACCACGCCGCTTATATAGTGCGCTCGGTCGACAGTTCAATCCGAATCAAAATCAATTTGCATAAGCCTGCATTCTCGCCGCAGTGCGCTGCCTTCGAAACACTCGGAGTTCGAGGCACTCCATAGGTCATATTGTACACACATATTGCTCGCAGTTTTCCCCAGCAAAACAGATTTCGAAGGGTTTTCCCCAATTCTGCTGTACGTAATTGATTTCCTTGAACATTCAGAGAGAAATTTATGAGACTCACGCCCAAAAACACTGTTTACAATTATCGCCAGACGTTCTAAACATGAATGGCAAGCGCGATTCCAGAGAATCACTCCCCCAACCTAGCCAGCGCAGGCATCAATCCATCGCAGCAAAACTGGTTCCCATCCCAAATGTCGTGACTCGTGAACAGAACGTAAAACGTAGCGCCGCGATTGACACTTAAAAAATGGTTTAAGACGCAAAATAAACAAATAAACTACCGAAAAATAAGTAATTTTTCATGTCCAGATTTGTGATTACAAGGGATAAAAGTACAAGCAGAGGCACTATAATTGAGCAACTTTACTTCTTAATATATATCTCTTTAATTTCGGGTTTTACTTACCGGAAGAGGCGATTTGTTTTATTGAAAACATAAGAAGTCTGTCTTAAAATCAGAAAATTATATTGGAAATTCTCTCTAGTTATTATCTAGGAAAACTCTAAGCTCATTTATTTTACACCTATATTTCCCATACTATGACTTCACGTAGCGCATCTAGTCAACACTGTGACTGAACTATCTGATGAGCTACTAATTGTTTTTAAAAAGTATCTGTGGGCAATTCCCTGCTAAGATTTATACTTACGTAGCGATTTGTTTATATGCGAAAAGTTCTCTGCAGCGATAAGGTTCGGCGTCGGAACGGAGATAGGTGAGTGCATCGTATATAAGCGGCTGCTGTCGATTGTACCTGGTCCAGACCAGTTCGACATATCAACAGATCCGTACAACAATGAGACATCTGACGGCATTCGCAGTGCTCGCTCTCTCTGCCCTGGCGCTGACCGAGGCGGCTGTTTACATTGGCGGCGGTTGCTACGACTGTAAGTTTGAGCCCTGACACTATTTCATAGCTGAGATTCCTTGCCTCGGCAAAGACAAAATGCAAAAGAAAACCAAGGAAGTAATATTTTACTTTGTGTTTGGCCTTTATTAAACGATTACCTGGGCTTTCTATAACATGACTTCATGTTTCGGGGCGAATTCTGCCCTCTTCCTACAAATAATTCACCGAAAGCAAGAGTCTTTTTTAAACTTGTTTGAGAAAGTCTCGCCTTCGGGTGTACAAGTGCATAGATATTGGCTCGTTATTTTGAAGGTTTCTTTAATCAGCAATTTATTAAACATTATATTAAAGTTATTTAAATGAATTATTTGGTTCAAGAATAAGTTAGGGTATTCAACATATTTTTTACATTTTATTTTGAAAGTATATAATTAGCTGTTGAGTCTTTTTATTTTTTTATATTGAGAATTATACTTTTATCTCTTTGTGCAATTCCTTGGACTCAATTTCGGTTTTTAGTTGTAAAATGTTATTGTTAATTATTATTTTTTAACCTTGAAGCTCTGCTAAGCAATATAAACTGACTTGTAGAAGCATGACACTTATATAAGCTTGCAATTACGTTTATAACGCAACGCAGACCAATTTCGCTCAATTCAGTAACCGCATGAATCTCTCATTCGGCCGACACTTTTAGGTAATCCGCCCGGAGGCCAGGGACCTGGAGTCTACACCGGGGTCAACGGAGGAAGAGGAGGGGGTGGTGGTGGCAGCTATTACAATGGCGGAAGAGATGGAGGTGGTGGCAGCTTTTACAACGGCGGAGGTGGCGGCCGCGGAGGAGGCGGTGGACGTCCAGTCTATTCGGGCAACTTCGGGCCTGGCTATAGCAACGGCGGTGGTGGTCGCGGGGGTGGCGGCGGTGGCGGTGGTTACGGAGGTGGTTACGATGACGGCGGTCTAACGCAGATTATAAGCGGATGAGTATGGAATCTAGGGGCTTTACGTCATTAAATACCGCAATGACCAAACGTCGGCTGATATTTAGCTTTCGCTTTAATAGAATAAAACAAATACAAAACAGACAAAATCGTGTGTTTTACAAGTTTGTTTACTTAAAAAAAATATTTGTTTATTTATTAACTTTTAATCGACCATAGAATAGTCTTTTTATACATTTAAACATTTTAAGGACAGTTATCATCAACAAAATTCGTCGTCATTTTAAATTTATATTTAAATCTATTTATTAACTTCTGTAGTAATGCACCAATATTTCAAATTCTTCACTTAATTAAAGAGCGCTAAATTACATCATTCAATAAATTGAGTGATATCCCTTATTCACAATATAAACATTGAGGGCTTTACTGATGACACATTTGTTAATTAAACAAACTTTTATTTGGTTCCGTTTTAGTTCAAAATAGACAAAACTATTCACTTAAATTACAATGTCAATATAAATATTAAATTAAATTAAATTAAAAAGGGCAATAACTATCGGCGGTATCTAAAATGTTTTTTAAAATTTGAAATCATAGAAAACAAACTTACTTTAAACTAGGTATCTTAAAAATATCACAACATACTTTTAGACACATTTGTAAAGATTTCTAAGCACCTAGTGATTTTTGTAGCACCCTAGTATACTTACATAGTAATCCTTCTCTCTGGCAGGAAACTCCTCATAATAATTATCTCCCCGCATTCTTGGACACTCTACTATACCAGAATCCATATATATTTAAAATTCCTTTTCAAAACCCCAGAGGAATGGATGGCACTGCTGTAAAGTCTATTCGTTATATGCACTTTAGTGAAAAGAGCGGGAATGGTAATTTTATGGCAGGTACGAAATTATTTTCTGATTTGATTGCCCAGAGTCATAAATTGTAAAATGGAATTCCCTTTGAGTTGTATGTGTTTTCGGGCGATGGATTGGGTTGGCCAGTGCCCGTCCAGCACTTTGAGTAAACATTCCCCGGAGGGTGTTTTTCTTGATTTATTACCGTTCGTTTTAAAATGTACCATTTGCATTTTATGAGATCCAACTTTCTCTTAGAAAAATACGCGGAATTTGATTAAGAAGTAAATAATTTTATATTCGTGGAAATTTAATGCAATTTGTGAATAAATTCAT
>JAEIHY010004866.1:0-18502 GCA_018904565.1 Drosophila tsacasi
GCTCGACACGCAAACGCCACCAAGTATTACCGCCCGACATCGCCGTTGTCGCGAACAGATCTCTTTGTTGTGTCTACCTCCGGCGATTGCGATTGCGACTGTGACGATGACGGTGACGATGACTGCGACTATGACTGAGACTATGAACTGCGACTATGAACTGCGACTATGACTCCGACTATGACTCCGACTATGACTGCCACTATGACCATGCGACAGACTTGAAGACGGAGTCGCAAGGTTCCGCTGGGCAAGCTCATCAACATCAACATCAACATCAACATCATCCCATCGCATTCCATCCCTTTGGATGTCAACGCACGGCGACGGCTACTGCGCTCGCATGACAGCGGCACATTGCCACCGGGCCAGAGCCACCACC
The DNA here is from genome assembly GCA_018904565.1 of Drosophila tsacasi. Classification (NCBI taxonomy): domain Eukaryota; kingdom Metazoa; phylum Arthropoda; class Insecta; order Diptera; family Drosophilidae; genus Drosophila; species Drosophila tsacasi. The sequence goes on from JAEIHY010004866.1 coordinate 383, forward strand.
TCTCTCAGGTGGTTCTGAGCTTCTCAACTTGTCCCCTTTGTGAACGGGGGATTTATCTCTGGCACGCTGGGTTCATAAATATGCACATTAGGTCGGACCCTAGGAAAACTTGAGGTCAAGCGACCAGGGAAAATATTTTTTACTCCTAAATAAAGCTTTAAAAACTAAACTTTTGAATGGAAAACTAAAAACAAAATCTTAAAAATTAGGAAAATAAAGCCAGAGTGTTTCAATAATAACAAAATAATTCATACAAATAATCAAAATATTAATGAGTAGCTCTTGATAGAAAGTAGAACTTACCTTTCGACCCCAAAAACTTACACTTACAGTGATCAAAAATATATACCCAAGAGGTAACCCTTTCAATTGAAATTGCATCATTTGTTAGAGGTGCATTTCCCGTGATTTCCCGTTCATATCACCCGCTGAGCAGCCCCGATCGATGATCTATAGCATTCGATCCCCATCCCAAAACCCCATCACGTGAGCCCGGACCCCGCACAAGAGGCTGTAATTAGCGGCCAGGGTCTCTTGGCCATTGCCGTTGCATGACACTTGGGCCACGATGGATGATGCCCAGGCCCAGACCAGGCCAGGTTCAGAGATTCAGTCCCCAGTCTCAGCCTCAGCCTCAGACTCAGACCCAGACTCGGGTTCAGGTTCAGGTGCTGCGTGTGTTCGCCAAGATGCACTCGCCGATAAGAGAGCCGGCAAACAATTTTCGAATTGTAAACAATTTGTGATGGTCTAGGCCAGGTTCCAGTCCCACTTTTTGGATTGAGAGTCTCGTCTCTCAGTCTGGGAAAGTCTGTGGCAAGTGTGAATTTGGCTCCCTGGGAGTCAGCCCCGCACAGATCGAGCGATCCGTTAATTAACCAGAGTTGTGGGCAGCAGGAAAAACTGTCAGGCCGAGTGACCAGGCAAAGAACGTTTGCTGCGAGATGGGAAATTGATTCCTGGCCAAGGTTTTCCCATTCCAGAAAAGTTCTAATAATTTGAGACAAAGAATTAAGGCACAAAGTTGAGTAAAACGGGAAGTTTGGAAAACTGAAGGCAGGCGAAAAAAAAATGCAAAAATGATTCAGGTTATAAAAGGTAAAGGTTTGGAGTAATATGTGTCCTATGTATACAGGACTTACTGACCCTTCAAAACCAAGTATTTTATTTATCTATTTTTATATCACCTTAAATTAAAATCTTATGCGAAGAGCTTTTTTGGTGGCATCCAAAACTTACCCTAGTTAGAAGTGTATTTGTCTTCAGTCTTATTCGAAAGTTCCAAGTCCCAGAGATACAGCTACAGGTAGAGAGGCACAGGTGTAGCTCTGCCCCTTGTTCGGGGCTTAAACTACACACAAGACATGGCCACATAACACACAAGGTAACGACACTGACGAGATGCCGAGCGATAAGGTTGAAGCCGATGCCGAATGCCGAATGCAGCTTGCGTGATTCTGGCCATGCCTCCTCGGATGCATCTGTAACTGGGCCTGAGTCCACCTTCAAATCCTAGTCCTCCGTCCGTCTCCTCTGCATCCAGGTCCATCCAGTGCCATGAGCCCGGTTGCAGTAGCCTGCATTGGAGCTGGCTCATAGACTCCCGGCTCCAAGCACCGAATACCATACGGCGTCCTTAGCCGGACCGTCATAATCAATGCCGTCATCGAAGACGACGTCTGAGGAGTTGCCCAGGCAGAGAAACACTGTAAGAAAAAGTGTTTATGAAATAGGAGCAATATATAGGAACTAGCAGTAATTAAAGAGAATATTTTTAAGCTATAAAGAGTGTAATTTATAAGGAAGCATATATTAATAGATGTAGCTTAAACCCACATTCCTGGTTTATAGAATAAGGAGTTTACTTTAATGTCGAGTACTTTTTTATGTTATTTTTGTATTATTGAAGAAAATAATATAAATTAATGAAACTTCAATATGTTATTGGGGAAAGTTTAACAAATAAGCTTCATTTTTTTTTTAGTTACAAAAATCCTAGACGAAGCCACGATATAGTATCTTAGATGCTAGTAATTATAATTATAAATTAATGAACTGATTATATGTTCTTAAGCAAAGATCAAAAATTATATTATAGAAACATGAAGTAAAAATATTTGTTTTTCCGAGTGCAAGCCGGGCTAGTTCCCTGGGCTAAATGTCCAACTGTCGACCGCCCCGCATTGTGGGATCATCTAAGTCCCCGTTCTGCCCGTTCTACCCGCTTCCCGCTTCCCGCTTACATTCCCATGGCCCAACTCCAAGTCGTAGTCATAGTCATACCCATGCCCCTACCCATTTCCATTCCCTTGACCGTTCCCAAACCCCGGCTGCCATTGACAACTGTCTGGCAGAGCCAGAAATGCTCCTCCATCGCAGGAGGACTGAAGGCACAAAACTGAAGCTGGAGCTGTAGCTGGAGCTGGGAAATTACATGTCTTGGTATCTAAACGCACATTAACCATCGCGCTCGGCAGTCCTCCTCGGCATTTTCCTCCTCGCCTTTCCTTGCTCGCTGCGCTTACTTTTCTTATTTAATTTCGATCGATCACTTAGGGAGTACGAATAATAAAAAATTGCCAGAACATGCCGCGGGCCAAGAGCGCTGGCTCTCTGCAGATAACACAGATGCCCACACCCCCTGAGCGAGCTCCGAAAAGTGTTTATATGCTCGTCAAGGCCAGGACGGAGCAGGGGGGACGGGGGACGGGGGAACCACACCGAAAGGTCTTGGCCACATTTAGTGCATGTAGTAAATGTGGCCAGGACCGTGCTCTGGAGCTGTGTTTTGTGCGCTGTTCGGGGCTACTGACATCTGTCATCGGGCCAAAGTACACAAACACTTTTAGCTTTTTTTTTGTTTTCTTATTTAATTGTGATAAGAAAACATTATTGGATATGTTTAAATATATATATAATATTTATGAACCCCTTTTATATCATTTTATTTATTAAGGAAGGAAGGAAACTTCTGCAATAAAAACCAAGAAAATAAAACCAAACAAGAGTGAAATCGGTTGAGTTTAAGCCAAGTTATGTTCATAAAACCATTAAAGATGTTCTAAATTTTTAGGCTTAAGGCTTTATAATTATTTTAGGAAGTTCCCTAAGGTCTAGTTTCCTCTCAAAACCCAGCTAGTATCTTCTCTCGAAAACTGTTTCCAATTCTCGTATCTCTGCGATTTGCATTCAGAACAACCGCTGCGTAGATTACATCGGATTAGTGACGGTCATGCGTGGCATCTGAACTTGTGCAATCCACATGTGGCACTCGATTACGACTCCGACACCGACTTGGACTTGGACTTGGACTTCAACTTCGATTCCGACTGGCCAAGCATGTGGAAATCAATTAAGCGGCTTTCCCACGATCGACAAGTGACTGAGTCGCAGTCGGGAGGCGGCAGCAGATGTGCGCGAGGTTTCAATAATGTTGGTAGATTTCCCCTGCCCCAAAACGGACGAGGTGCGACCAGGAGCGAGCCTTAAATGAATAAGCTAGATCCTTGGAGGGATCTTTAGATAAAATCATTTTTAGATTAATAAAATAAGGTTAATAAGCTTGTTGGCTATGATTAAGCTAGGGGTTTCTGGGGGAGTTGATAAAATGAAGAATTCAAACCTTTGTACATATTTTAAAACAATCTAAAATAAAGTTTACATTTTATCACAAGTATTATATAATATTCTGTTTTTATATATATTATACCATACTTATTATTTGATTTTATTATTTTTTATTATATTTATTGTAATAACAACTTATTTTCCTTGTAACTACATAAATTCCTGATGTCTTCCTGGTATCTTCCTGGTTTATTCCCTGTAAATTCCTCCTATATTCCTTGTATATTCCTCGGAAGTTTCTCGAAAGTATTTCGAATATTCCTGATATTTTTCTTGGTTTATTTCGGATATCTACCTAGCTTATTTCCGGTATATATCTCTTATATTCGTTGTATATTCCTACGATATTCCCCTTATATTCTTTGTTGTGAGCCAGAGCGTCTAAGGCCTTTAGGCTGACATGTATTATGTATTATTCTGTTAGTACACCAAGGCTGGTTTTCTTTTCTTAATTTTAATATATAATATTATTAAATAATAATAATTATTTATAAATAACATCATATTAATATATTATAGTTTTAATATATTAACTATTCTTTGACAACTGATCACATTTTGGCGAGCTCATCGACTCCAGTGGGTGGTGCAGCTAGACAGAAAACCGTTCCCGTCTCCGTTCCCGCTCCCGCTCCCATTCCCGCTCTCGCTCCCGTTCCCCTAACTTATTTACGCTTCCCCCTACCCACGCGGAGGAGTCACCGGCGACTTGGCCAGGTGCAAGCTTCTTAGGGCCAAATCGATCGGTTCGAATCGAGTGCCATTTATCGGCGGCTCTCATCGGCGGGGGATGGTTAAGAGCAGGAGGAGCAGGAGCAGGGGCAGAAGGAGGTACAGGCAGAGGGCTGCTGTGGAGGTGGATCGGGCTGGGGCCGAGGTTCCATGCAGCTGATGACCCGCGGCGATTTGAATTTCCGTCTGGACCAGCTTCGATAGCATCTGCGTCGCTGCGTCCGCTGTGTGTCCCCGCTCCACGATGCCAGTTCTTCCTCCCTGCTGCCCCTGTCCCTGCCCCCTGCCCCCTACTCCCTACCCCCCTCAATGTAAGCCAAATCACATTAACTGGGCCCAGGAGATAATTCGTGCGGGATAATGGCATGTCAGGTGTCTGAGCCGCACAGTCAAGAGTCCGTGGATTGACTTGGCCACAAACGACACAAATGACAAATCCCAGTGTCCTGGCACCTAGCTGTCATTGGGATCGGGATCGGGATCGAGGCTTCAGGATCGTCATCGGGATCGGGATCGGGGGTGTGTACGCTTCAAGAGCCCCTAACCTCACCTGACATCCTGCAAATGTTTGGCTTCACACAAAGAGGGATTAAAACATAAAACGCTCACGACGACGGCGTTCTCTGAAAAATCTGAAATCTCATTGTTTTGCCAGCCTCGGTGGCGCATCCTTTTTGTTCGTTTGACTGCACTGACCACCTCTCCTTTCCCTTTGCCTCCTTTTGGGCACCTCCTTCCCCTGATCCAGGTCGGAGTCAGGGTGACAGTCGCAGTCGCAGTCGCAGTCACAGTCAAGTGCGCAATCCCATAAGGTGACATCGCTAAAAATCATCAAAAATAAACAAAAAATAAAGCCAGAGAGGTGCCGAGTCTGGCCTGGTTCCCTCCCTCTTTACTGGGTTTTACAATCTAAAATGAAACATATTACCATGGTTTTTAAGATACTCAGGGAGCTGGAACTGGAGCTGGAGGAGTATCTCTCGATAGCCCTAAGTTTCCCGGCAATTGGCAAATTTACGAGAAAGTTGATTGGGAATTTGTGATAACACCGCTTTACGCACTTCCGCCCTTGGCGGCACTGTGGTCTAATAAAAACTTAAATTTATAATAAAATCTCACGGAAAAATACCATACAAATTACATTTATATTAAATTCCTACCAAAAGCTACATTTCAGACCAAATTAATATTAAAATCTTACCAAAAAGTACCTTAAAATGTATATTAAAGTGTTACCAAAAAATTACAATTAAAGTCAAATTTAAATTCAAATATTTTTGTTAAAATGTATTTAAATTCAAATGTTGTATTACAACTTTACTAAAAGGTAACAAAAATTCCATTTATATTTATATTCTACCAAAAATTTAAATTCATTTAAAATGTATATTAAAATATTACCAAAAAAAAGGCCGTAAAAATCAACATTTTATTTCGTCCTCACACATATTATGCTATACTTTTTAGACACCTTTTTGAGGGATTATAAAACTGCTTTTATATATTTTTAGTATCATTAATTTAATTTGTTGTATACTCGTATATTATAAATCCGATATATTTTATATTATTTTTGAAGCCATAGTAATATAAGCTATCCCGTCTCTGAACCACTGTGCCTTGTCCATGGGCCGGAACGTCAATTGAAATTAACAGAAGATAAATTAATTGCCGGCACGGCCGTTCTAATTGTGCTTAATGTGGAACCGATACAGACTCGAGATACTACTATATAGACAATGGGCGCAATTCTGATAAGCGATTAAACGATTACCGCCTGGCCCCGGACCCATCCTTCCCTTCTGCCTTCCTTCATTAGCGTTTCTGGGAGCGTCAGATGCGCTGACAGCTCTCGACCGCGAACCATGTGCCATGTGGGCCATGGGCCTGGGCCAGGCTTTCTTTCCACTTCAACTTTCCACAATTTCTCGCCTCACCTTGAGGGTCAGTTGGTCGGCAGGACACGGCAGCAACTGCTGCTTGGAGAGTGCTGATCGGCAGGACATGAAATAATAGCTATTATTTGGAAATTTCTCCATAAGAGGTGCCAAAATGTAGGCTATGATTTTTGTTAACTAATCGTTTTGTACTTTTTGGAGTTGCTTAGAGGTAAAGTCCTGGAAAAACAAACTTAAATCACTCTGGTGGCTGTAAAGCTGACTTAAACGAGCTTGGTTTTTGGTATGTAGAGAAAAATACAAAGACTCTGGGTTTCGAAAGTATATTCTTCAGTTTGAATTTATGACTTTCAGGGGAAAAATTGATTTAAAGATGAATTAATAGAAAGATATAAAGAGTTAAGCTTTAAAAATAAAACACCTTCTAATATAATTAAAAAACCATATCAGGCTTAAGTTTAAAAGGTCCTTGGCTTAAACCTGGCTATTATAATAGCCAGAAAACCCACCAAAATGACATCCCTGCGATCTACCCGCAGGCCATCACAGACCACTAAACTGAAGCCCAATGAATGCAATATTTGTCATGGTCATTATGAGTTATAAACGATATTTTGATCCCTAATCACTTTTCCACCGCAGGCACACTCGCACACACACCGGGACACTCACACACTGGGACACTCGAGCACGGAGACACTACAAGCTGTCAACGCATTCGTTTCACGTGTTACCAAATGTCTGTGTCCCGATCTCCGTTTGCCTTTTGCCATCCCGTTCCCTGGTTCTTCGGGCCAAGTCCCTTAATCTTCACCCTAATGCCACAAGCACTTGGAGAAAAATTGTGCAGACTTCGGTTGGATTTCTATCTTTTTCAAGTATCAACTTTTCTCACTAATTTTAAACTAAAAAAATAGATAATAAATAGATAAATATAGTTATGCACGGTTCACTAAATAGTTGAGGAGGCAAAAGTGAAACAGAGTGTATTAACAACTTTCTGATCTTCATTTTTGGGCCTTGAAACATATAACATAAACAAATCTGCAACTAAAATGATAATATGAAATTAATAGATTTTAAAAATGAAATAACAATCCAAAGAAACTTAAAAAAAAAAATGTAATAAATATTTAAAAGAAATAATACAAAAGGTACCAAAATAATCTACAAATACAATGATTTAAATTATTTAAAGAGCCCTGAAATATAATAGTAAAAAAATATACTAAACATATTAAATTATACAAAACAACACATTTATTTATTATTACATTATATTATATATATATTTAAATGCCTTTAAAAATGATTTAAAAAGATCCAAAATAATTTACAAATTGTATTATTATTATTTTTTATTGTAATAACAAATACAATTTATTTATTACAATTTTGTAAAGCCAGAACAACTATAAATTTACAAATAAAATTATTTACTATATATTCAAATTCTTTACAATTATTCTAATTATATTTAAATACATCACCATCTATTGACTAGACCTTAATTAGAAATTGAGTGCCACAAGTTTTCGCTCTGTGCATCCCATCCAGCCTTCCGTTCCGCGTCAGTAGGACACACAGTGTCCCTTTTCTCCGTCGTCGTCGTCGTCGTTGTCGTTGTCGGCATTAAAGGAACAATTGTTATAGCCAGGGCAATTATAGATTATCGCCGACCTTGTATGTGTGTGTGCGAGTGTGTGTGGGATCGAAGGAGAACCATAAAAATGACACCACATTGTTTCATCTTTATCGCATAATTGCGGTCAATCCCCCTCCATCCCCATCCCCGTCCCCGATCCGCTCGCTCGCTCGCTCGCCTCTTTTCGCTGGGCTTGGATTTCGGCATGGCTTTTGATCATTGGCCACGGCCAGGCCACATTCACATCCACATCCACATCCATGTCCGCGTCCGCGTCGGCAGTCACCTTCACCTTTTTTTTTGGAGGAGGGTTCCCCCACATTAGAACAGCGAGGGGCGGGGAGACGCAGCACATTTATCTTCTTGTCACAAATTAACGCTCTTGAAAATCGCCGGACTGAACAATATGCCTTTCTATTTCGTTTTGACCGGGCCAAGAGCGCGGTGTGCTTAGCTCGTTGCTCGATGCTCGGTGCCCAGTTCCCAGTTCCCAGTTTCCAGTTCCCAATTTCCCATTTCCATTTCCATTCCCTGCCCCAAGGTCTGTTTCCATGGCGGGGCGGTAACCCAACCCGCAGCTCGAGATGGTCAACTAGGTGTACTCCCCGCCCTCCCAGGTGGATCTAAGTACGGGTGGCACCGGTGAAAGCCAAGGGGTAAGCTAAGAATTTACCCAAGCAAAAAAAAAACAGAAACTGTCCATCTCAAGGGCATCTAGCTTAATGATATAGGGTTTGCCTTAAAGTCTTAAAAGAAGTCAAGCAGACATAAAACTATATTTTAAAGATGTTATAACAAAAGATTAAATACCTTAAAGTACATTTTTTTATTGGCTCAAGAGTTCAGTTAGGAGCTAGACTTGGTGCTAAAAATATTAAGTTATTGACCTTAAATTAAAATGTTGCTCTATTGAATAACGTTTTTACCGAATTTAATACCTCAATTTATAGAAAACCGTATATGAAAATATGTATAGGAAAACATATAGAAATATATAAAGGAATATATAAAAAAATGTGTTTTAAAATATGTTTAGAAGAATATATATAAATATAAATAGATAGATATAGAAATATATATATAGAAAGACGTCTAAAAATGTATATAAAAACATATATAGAACTTTATCTAGAACTTTGTATAGAAATATATTACATATGTAAATTTTGGAAGACAACCTCCCCTCGTCTGCAACCTCTCGCACGCAGGATGATGCCTGGAACCAGTTATCTAGATGATGGCCAGCAATTTCTCATAGTTAAGACGGGAAAAAAATCTATATTTCAGGGGCGGGCCTGGCGTTGAGTCGCACGCCCATTGTCCCCCCTCATTGCCCCGTCGCCCATTTGGCCACATTGTTCGGATGTTTCGCTCCTTGGCTGAAATCGGTTCACGCATCCATGGGAATCATTTAGCCCCCAACCACCGCCACCGCCACCGCCACCCTCCGCCGTGGTAATCATCTCACGAGACTTTCGAGGGCTCACCTTCGGCCGTTACATCGGGAAAAATGCAGGGAGCCGGCCAGCGATTAGCAAATGGTTTTCGAATTTCAAATTATATATAAACATATATCGCGGCAAACTGAAACTGACCTTAAAACATATAGCATATAGCATATAACATATAACATAGCATACATATAGCCTATTGATGGATTTATTTTGGATACTAAGGAAGAGTGCTTTAAGATTTATAATCCTTAATGTTAGAAATTTACTAGTGCCTTAAATATGTTTTAACACATTTTTAGAACCATTTAAGCAGCGTTTTAGGTATGTTTAAGTGTAACTAAGATATCGAAGGTTGGGCTAGAAATCTGAAAAAGGATTTAAATATTTTATTTGAAATTTGAAAGTAGGAAAACTAACTAAATATTTAATTCTAAAAGTGGTTAGATTTAGTCTGCTTGCAGAGATATTCGCTGATTTGAGAGTCAGGGTATTAAGCATAACTGCTATAAACATTGGAAAAGCGAAAAACAAGAGTATGTATATATTTCGTACAAATAATTGAAATATAGTAAAAAAAAAAGCTAAAAAAGCCCAATATTAATAACAGCTGTTTTCAACATCAACTTAAAAATATATACCTGTATACCTAAATATTTAAAAAATTAAAATTTTTTGGTAAAATAAATATAATTTATAAGCAAAAGTGAACAGTGTGAAATATTTGTATAGTTTAAATTTTAATGATAACCGCTTGAAATTATAAAAGTTATATTATCTTTGAGTATACTTATTATGCTTTGTTTTAAATTAAATTTAACCTAAACTTAACATAATAAACACCAAAATAGCTTAGATTTGAACAAAAACAAAGCCATTATAAGGCCAATCAGAAAAAAACTCTAAAGGTATCATACTTTTATAATGATTTATTTAAAAATTAATTTGAAAATATAAATACCAAAATATGTAGTAAATTAAAACACTATATAAATAAAATATTAAATAATATGAAATGCTATTTAACAAAAACGGACCGTGGTTATTTTTTTCTGTCCTAATTTTAATGATTAAAGCTTTCTTTCTATTATAATTTATTTCACCAACTTGAACATCATTTATTTCATCAACTTGACAATATAAATACCATAGTATTAATATCTTTAAATAATAAAATTAAATTAAATATATTTATTGCACAATTAGTACAACACTATTTCTAACTTTACGGATAAACCTTCAAAATGATCATGTTTCCTTAATTATACCATTTTATGTTCGTTTTCTAAGGGAACTTTTTATCTTGATCTTCTTTTTTTTCTGCGTGCACCTGTGACTTGTCGAATTGACGATCCTTGGCGCCCACGTGCTAATCGGCAGCTTGAGTGCCTAGGCTTTATTTGTGCATCCCCGACTTTAAATCGGAATGATAATGCTGCGACTCTGATTAAGCTGCCCCTCTCCTCCACCTCCCCCCACCCTATGCTTTTCCTCTGTCACTGCACTGCTTAGCCGACGGGGAGGGAACGAGATAGAGCCAGAGGGAGCAAGCGACAGAGAGAGAGACAGTCAGAGAGAGAGAGAGAGAGAGCGAGACCTAGAGAGAGGCGCACACACACGCACACACACTTTCTCTTCGGGCCATGCGCAGCCATCCATTCCGCTTTCGACCAATGTGCGCTGGGAGTAGGTGCACCTGGGAGCGAGAGCGAGCGAGCGAGCGAGCAAGAGGGCGAGAGCGGGACAGGGGAGGTGTCGCTGCTGGTGGTGGTGCAGGCTGGGGACATATTTCCTTGTGTCACATGCGCCCCTCCCAGCCCCTACACCTACACCCAACCACACCCGCTGCCCCTCCTGAGGCCGCCACAGGATTACCGCACTCTGTCGGTCATGGGATTGTGCGATTGTGCGGGGAAAAGGGAGCGCTGTATGGCCACCGCCGAGCGGTGGCTGGTGGGGCAGGTCCTTGGTCCTTGGTCCTTTCGATTTGACCCACGCCATCAACAACACCACCACATCCGTCGGAGCCACAGATACAGAGACTCCGGCCGCAGATACAGATACAGATGCAGGGATGCAGAGATGCAGGGATACAGAGGCCCCAAAACAGAGTTGCAGATACTGGCGGGGCAATAGATATAGTTTACACATCTGTGTGCCTTTATATATATATATATATACATATAAATACTCTTGCATACATACGAGTGTACATAGCGAACCATGTACAACTCCGTCTTCGTATTTACTTTGGCATCCGATAAACAAAATGTGTCTACAAAATCCAGAACACACAAAAGCACAGCACATCCAGATGCAGATACAGATGCAGAAGCAGATACAGATGCAGATACAGCACATGCACATGCACGTCAAGCTACACAGACAGAAAAATGGAGAAAGAACAATTAAGAATTGAAATATTCTTTTGCTTAGATTACCCTCTCTCGAATAATACCTCTAAAAAAAAATTCACTTTAATCTAAAATGTAAATTTTAGAAAGAAAATTATCGATAATATCGAAATAATTTTGGGTTTATCTCTTACACAATCGATATTCATTGTTCCTTTTTATTAAAGACTCTTTTCCCTAAATTTCTTAAACTAAATAAGTTTGATTTTAATTGAAAATGTATTTTAAATAAAATATATGGGTTATCGATGTCTTTCTCTCTATTCATTTCGATATTTATAAAATCAACACAAATGTTACTACACTAAACTTTTACTGGTTAGAATTTTCGTTTGCCTAACATAAAAAAAAAATATAAATAAATAAAAGCCAGTTTGATGAAAACACGGAATACAGTTTATTTCGTTATCGAAACTTCCTGATGAATTTCGTTAGTTAGTTATCGGTTTGAGTTTTACCAAAAAATAGGACAGAAAATCACTGCAAGCTCTCTTTAAAGATTATTTCCTCACAAAAATGCTAATTTGTTTTCCTAAATCATTATCTATAGAAATTTATTTGCTATATAAATTCACAAATTTTTTGAGTGCATTCACATAAATATGGTATGTGAGGGTATAAGCATCCTATTTGTAACCAATTGACATTTGCATTCCTCTGGCAATTCTACAGAAGGCGCATTCTTCGGGGTTTCAGGGGGCAATGAGAAGAATTACAGCGAATTGATGGCCAAGTTTAAAGTAATTTCCAGATGGAAAAACTTCAAATACAAACAAGTTTACAAAAGCATTAAGGAAATATATATTAATATACATAATTCATATGTTTAATAAGGATAAAAAAAAAAATGAGAAATTAATGTGTAATTATTGATATTTGTAAATAGTTTCTAATCTAAAGCTTTGCTTTATAGTTTAAGTGAATAGTTTAGGCATGCTTGTATACAATATTATTATTTTCCTATTTATTTCGCACATTTAGGGATAGTTTAGCACCGAAAATGCCTTCGCCAGATTGGGAGCGGTTTTATATATATTTTTCAATAAAAGGAAACTCGATACCCGCGGCAAATCTCTGTAGAGAGCGGTCCCGGGGGAGGGGCCACAATTTGCCCCGAAAAGTCGATTTAATTAAAGTCGATTGCGCGACTCCGTTCGCCTGGGTGACCGCCCCCACCCCCACCCGGCGGAGTGACACACTACTTGGCATCATCGCGGATGCACCACTGGCCGGTTCCAGAGCATCCAGCATCCAGCATCCGATTCCGATTCAGATACAGATACAGATACGCCCTGGGAGTGGGCCGCGTCCATCGATGGATGAAGGCTCCCGCGAACCGGCACTCGATGTGCATGGGACTCGCACGCCGCTGCCTGTGCTCGTAATTAATTATTTCATTAGTGCACACTTGATCCGTGGGCAGTGGGGGCGGGGAAAATGGGAAAAGTAATGCCTGGGCATTGGGCCTCATATTGATTCAGGAGTATCGAAAATATGGCAACGATATCGTTAAAGAACTTGTTGTAATTATAACCCTGAAATACTAAGGGCAGTGTAAAACATCATTCGGGCTTATAGTGTGAGGTAAATAAATACAATCGATAAATTAAATGATATAATATTAGGTAATATCGAAATTATCGATACCAAATATAATTAGCTCAATAAAATATTGTATTCCGCGTCGGCATAAATACCTCTAAAATGATGTTTTAATTTAAAAATAAATTCTTTTATATTCGAAACATCGATCAAATATATAACAATATCAAAAATATCGAACCTTAATCGATTACTACTGTAAAATAGATAAATAGAGTTCATCAACCTTTAAAATTATGAATATTCCCATTTGATAATGAGTTTCTGTTATTAAAAGTATAGTCAACAGTTTAAATATTATTCTAAAGAAGTAAGTTTTTAAATTAAGAGATTTAAGGCTTAAAGCATATTTTTGTACATAAATCCGTATTATAATTTTTATTATTCCCACCACATTCAAGCTTTCCATCACGGCATCACAATAAATGTTCTCTTTTTTGGGCTTAAAAGGTTCTTCAAAGACAAACTTAAAAAAATCTAACACCGAAGCTTGGAGACTCTACAACTAAGGTTACAGTTTGTTTAATTTATTGTTTCCAGCCAATTTAAATTAAATATTACGTTTGATTTTAAATTTTATAAATTGATGTATATTTTAAATTATATTTATTATAAAATTTATTTACATAAAATAATATTAATGCAATAACAAAATTAATAATAAAACTAATAAGAATTATTAACAACTAAAACTTATTTGAAAAAATTTATATCAAAGCCAATAGAATAAAGTATCGATTATTTCAACATCATTGATTGACTCTACTTCTCAAATGCTGTTATCGACATGAATGGCACTGGACTTGTCTTGCAGGGTGCGTAAACAGAATGCTGTAAAGAGCGAGCGATGATAGTGAAAGAGTGTAGCGCTCTCTTAATTTCACAGTGCCAGCGCTTTGCACTGCTTGCCGCCAGCCGCTTTCGGCTCTCAGCTCTGCCCTGGGAGCTGGGCGTGAGCATGCGAGAGTGAGGGAGCCGGCAATACAACACACGTACAGAGCGAATGGACAACTGCCACCCGGTAATGGAAGTGTGAGCGGCGGAGGGCACTCGCGTGTTTTGTGCCCCGTTTATGTGTGCATGTGTGTGTGTGTGTGCGAGTGTCCACCAGTGGCCGTTGCGAGAGAGTCGCATGTACATAGCAGCCCGAGTCAGTGTATGTGTGCGCGAATGTGTGCTTTCCTTGGCTCCCTCTCGCTGCTCGCGAGCGCCAAGCAGCAGCAACCGCGACGGCAACGGCAGCGGCAGCGCGGCAGCAGCAGCGACGACGTGATTTCAAATCCGCACAAGTTCGAACAAGTCGCATCGCATCGCATCGCACACCGCACAACGCACCGCATCGCTGGCAATCGGTAATCGGAATCGGCATCGGGAATCGTTCGGTCGGTCGGCCAAAACAATAAGTGCACAAAAAAGAAAATACAAAAAACAACGAGCAAACGAGAAACAAAAATAAAGAAGCAAACAAAAAACGCGTGCTCCGTTTTGCCGTCGCCAAAACACAAGAATAAGTACGCAAGAAAAATATTGAGAAAAAAAATACTCCAAGATTGCGGCAAATTTTTTTTTAATTTCGTTCATTTTTTTTTATTGTTACTGTTACTGTTTTTACTGTGAACCGTTTGCGTGTGAGAGAACCCACCACTAAAGGATCTGCGCCCCGCCCCTCTGGGCTGGACACTAGGGAGCGCGGTCCACCAGGGGGGAGGGTCCACGCACCACCCTCGCACACTCACACCTACACCGCACTCATACGCGCAGCGAGTGTCCTGCTATTTACTTTTTCCCCCTCCTCCTCTGGGTCCCTCTTTCCGTTTGCTTCCACTGCTTGCTGCTGCCTGCATTCCAACCGAGTGTCGCCGTCCCACTCGCACTGCCGCAGAAGTGTCGCCTTCATCGTTGTCGTTTGTCGTTTTGTCGCTTGTCGTCGTCGTCGTCGTCGCAGCTGCGTCTTTTGGATTGGTTTCCCCGCTTCGTTTTTTATTCGTCCCTCCCGCACACACACACACACATACACCCCCATCCTCGCCCGTGTCCATGTCCACCTCTTCAATTGGATTACATAGCTCCTTGAGGCTCTCCCGCTCTCCCGCTCTGCCATTCACCGTTCTGTGTGTGTCCCCAGCATCTGCGGCAGCGCTGCCGACGACGACGTCGACATTTCGTTTTTTGTGATTCGTTTTTTGCGTGTGTTTCGTGTGCGTGCTTGGCCTGTGTGTGTGTGCTCGCTCGTTCGTTCTTTAATATTGTCGTTGAGTGTCATTGGTCGAAAGGCAAACGATGGCGCGCTGCTTGTCGCCTTTTTATTAGAACGAGCCCCGGGTGGGGTGGGGGTGGTGGCCGAGAGGGGCGTGGGCCCAAGTAGCCGAATGGGTTTTTGATTGTGTGTTGTTGTTGTTGTAGGTGGGTGAGTGGGTGTGGGTGTGGGGTTGGGGAACGGGTGCTTTGCTGGGTGTATTTGTGTGCGAATGCGAATGTGCCCCGTTTGTTTGTGTCGTAGGCGAGCGAGCGAGCGAGAGCGCACTAGCGCCTGCATGTGCATGTGTGCGATGGGGGGTTAGCGAGTCAGAGCGAGTGAGAGAGAAAGAGAGAGCGCGAGCGAACGAGCGAGGGCGAGTGCAAAGTGCATAAAAGTTGGGCCAGCAAAAATGGCGACATCGGCAGCCAGCAAGCAGCAGCGAGGCGACGCGACGCGACGTCGACAGCGGCCAAAGCAGCGCCAATTTGGTGTCGCGCGATTTTATAACCGTTCTCAAAAGCGGCGGCGTTGCGGCCTCTGCCTGTCCTCCTCGCACGGACCGAAAAACGGAGCCAAAGAGCAGGCGGCGACAAGAGCAGAGAGCGAGGAGAAGTCAAGCAGTGTCCGATTTTTTTTTTTGTTATATTCTCACACATTATGCTTTTTTAGTTGCAATTAAAAACACGATCAAAATGAACAGCGTCATGAACCCGGAGCGGTGGCAAGAGGAAGAGGCCGGATGAACGACACCGGGAATAACAATAACAACATCTCAAGCAAAGCAAAACAACAAATCAATCGCGTACACCCACACACACACACACGCACACACTAACACGCTCTCTCGTGGGGATGCAGTGATGCCAGTGTGTGTGTGCGTCCATGTCCGTGTATGTGCGTACGTGCATGTGTGTGCTGTGCCTACACCCGCCCCCCAAAAATAATACTAAATAAATAAGTATAATCAACATAACAATAAACATAATAAAATACTGTCAAAGCAGCAGCAACAACTGCAGTTAAATACCAACTGCAACAAGAACAACTGCAACAACAACAACAACGACCCACACCCACACGGACACAGGTGAGCAAAAAAAAGAGATTAAAACTCTTAAGAAACAATGTTTTAAATCCGCTTTAGAATTTTCTATATATTTTTTTCTATATATTTATATATTGCAACATTTTCCTAGTGAAGGTATTTTCATTCCAACAATTTCGAATAGGTTTCGTTGATGGAATTTCTTTGTTTTCATTTAGTTTACTTTACTCTAAAATCTGTCTCTGTTCAGAAATTGTCTCAGATTATTAGAAGATCTGAAGATGTCTATTAAAAATAGATTAATATACTTCAAAGAGATCGGAAAAGGGTTCATCAGACATCTAACTGAACTCTGAAAGGTTATAAGGTTGTAAAGTTTATAACCCTTATTATTGCTTGTTATTAATACAAATCAAAGGTGCATTTTACAGCACTTATCCTATTTATGGTATAACTTATTTTGCTTCTTGTGGAAACGAAACTGAATCTCTTTTTATATAGTTTTTGTCGACGGTATTTGCGGACTGTGCAGCCCTAGGATCTACATTTTTTCAATCTGATAATCAGAGCATCAGAAAAACATATTGAAAATTGTGTAGACACAATAAAATCCTTGTTAATTCTAATGAAAATAATAATAACTTTCATTTACTCAGATAAACTTTAAAAAAAAAAACTATATAAACATTAAAAATGAAACCAAATCGGTTCCAATTTGATACCAATTTAAATTTCATTTACCTCATATTTCGAGTTCTATTCAATGTTTTGCCTTACTAAGCATTTAAAATAAAGTATATAGATAGATATTAAGATACATATAAAGATAGATAAAGTATTGCTAAAAATTTTAACAAATTTTATTGCTAAAATAAACTTCACTAGAAACTAGTAATTGAAAATAAATGCAACACCTTGCATCAAGATAAACACAATTGCTGTCTCAAGATAACTATCTCAAACGATCAGTTTATGCCAGTATTTACCAATATCAATCGGAAAATGGTTTAAAGCCGTATATTTATTAGTACTAAAATCTTTAGTTTACTGCCACATTTTGGCTTTCAGATTAAATTAACTGACTAAAGTCTAATCTTGATGCAGCTGTTGCAACTTTAATTGCTTTCATTTCTTAATTTTCCTTCTCTTTTCATAATTATCAAATGACTTTATTTTGTTGTCCCATTTATTCTAATGCGCTCTCAAAGCTCTTTCATTCAGCCTTGAGTTTTTCTCCCCACGAGCACTCCCCACTTTTTCCCAGCCTTGTCTTCCATCTGGATTTTCCCATGGATTAAACAGGCCATTTTATTTTATTAATTCTCTTTTTTATTCAGTCTCAAGGTCGGTTCCGCACACTCGCTTGTATGTCTGTATATGTCTGTATATATCTGTATATATATATCTATGTATATCTGTGCATATATCTGGTCCAAACATTGATTTCCGATTCGCAGAAGCGTTGAA